>VZTE01005667.1:998719-1028242 GCA_013397775.1 Eulacestoma nigropectus | reverse complement strand
GGGGGGGGGGGGGGGGGTCATGGAAGAATTCCAAACCAAAAAGAACTTTACAAATAGCCACATAAGTAATTTTAATTTTTTAAAGTCCAGTACCACTTCCTCAAAGCTTGGACAAGTAAATCTGCCACTGATCTATCTCTCAGTGAAATCAATGACCACCAAGATGGGGAAAACCCCAAACACCAACAAACCCCACACTCTTTCTACACTAGTATTTGGCATTGTTAAAGAATGCTATTTTCTAAGCCTCATATGAGTATTCCTCTAGCCTTCTGCTCCTCTGAGCTAGGAAGGGTAAGAACATGTCATTTCCTTGGCTATCTCAGCTTTCTCCATCCGTTTCTACTGGCATGTTTGGTTGAGCATGTTGAGAGGTACCAAAGTGTTTCCTGCTTCATAGTGTCACTAATAAATGCCTGACTCTCTAGTATACCTACTACTACACACGGTGTATATTTAAGGGCTATTTTATCTATCAGTATTCAGAGACCAGCTCACAAATCTTTCTTTATAGTAATGTGTTACAGTATTTATTTCACAAAGCAATTGCTTGATATTCAGTACTATCATATTCTACATTTGATGGAAGAGAGTAGCTATCATTGAGAAGATATTAAAGGATTAATTGCTATATCCAGTTACAAAATCTACAAGAAAAAAGTGTCTCAAAAATGCTCATAGTTATAATTGCAGTTTAAAAAATTGCCATTGACAATTACAGTTAAAATTTGCAAATCCCCAGGTTCAAATTTTCTAGTCATGGGGGTATAAAACTCAGGGTAATACCTCATTTTTGCTTCATAATATCTGTGACAAGGTATAATGCATCACTGACAATCTAGTGATTCATGAAATGAAAACTCCTTCCTGTTTACATCAATGCAGACATTCCCTGGGGGTTCTTCACAAAACACCTGTCCAGTTGTACAGCATGCAAAACATGAGGCGTTAGCTATCTTATGAAATTCTCTTATTTCTTTTTTTTATCTATTTTCGGAAGCACTAGCCTTAGAGAAATTGAAGTATCTATTTCACTTTCTGTCACCAGAATTTAAATATTCTCTCAGTGGGTGGAAACAGCAGACTGATAACCTCAGCAATGGTGTTCTCTACAACTCAGTGAAAGACGTGCAGCATCACACGTAATTCAAAAGATTGCTTTGCATTTATTTCACCAACCTCTCCAGATTCTCTCTTCAAAAAAACCCCTTTTACCTTTGGCAGAACTATACTTTTGAAGCACAGATCACACATATGAAACTAAAAGCGTACTAGCTGATCCTAACCCAGAGAACTTAAGAGACCTACTTGGTTTCCTATAGGCAGCATGGAAAGAAATTAGCCACCTGCTGAGAATAATCCTAATGCACTAGCTGTGAGGAGAAAAGGAGAAAAGCAGTCTGGAGCAAACCAATGGAGAATTATAAACCTATGCATGTCTCTAACTTCCTACCCTGCCTTAAAGCGTGGTGCCTCTGTTCACTTTGAATGAAATCGCTGCTCCATGCTGAGTCTCCACTGAATTTCTTCTGACTGAGGAGATGCTGCAGCACAGTATCCTGCAGCTCCACCAGTCACACCCAGCAGGTGGGACCTGCCACAACACTGCATCACTCACAGATTGTGAGGCAGCTGCTGGTGCATCTATGTCATTGGGAAAACACTTATTAGATTGGGTTTCTCAAGCTACTGCAGCTCTTCTCTGGTCAGGTTTGGGATTATTGATGTGTCTTATTCTTCAGAGGGGAGCAGTTTTGGACGTGCACGCAGAGCATACCAGGGCTCGTGTGCACTCCAGGTCAGAAAGGCAGATACCTCATAAATGGAAGCATCAGTGAGCAATTTTTATTTTAGGAGGTTAGCACGTGCAAAAGCCCCTTTAGATGCTTTGGCCTCTTGCCAGGTTCTGTGCTGTCTAGAGGAGCTGAAGCGTTGTAGAGTTGAACAACTTAGTGCTATATGCACTGTAAAAATTGTGCCCTACGTATGCTGTATAGCTGACCAACTCTCATAGCTCATTAAAAAATAGAAAGAGATCATTAAAGTTTCTGCCCACTTTTCATTTCTAGGGAGTGTTCTCTCAACAATGCTTGAATAACTGACTGAACTTAAGAGCAGTTTTACTTCAGAAACCTGTAGAGATGGAATGATTGCAAATAAATTATATTAGACACCATTGTTTTGATCCAGCTCAAGAGCTCTTGTATTGTTTCACAGCCCTGTGGAATAGTTGAGAATTCATTCTTCAGTGCAATGGGACTACTCTTCACAATTGTGACAGTACTTGGCCCAGAGGGAGAAATTTCTGGTAAAAACATTTTTTCCCTGAAAACTAAAATTTATGTTTCTTTAACACAGAAAGAAGTATCAGCATATTTGTACCGTGACAAAAGAGTCCGTCTCTGAGCTACCTATATTCCATGGACAGTAAATTAAAATATTAGGAATTTAGTCAGAGACAGATAAGTTTCTCTTTCCACATTTGTAATAATGCCCAGCATGGATGACCAATAATGTAATATGAACTGCTTTAGCCCCCACACAGAGACATATTTGAACATTTCCTTTAATCTGTTTCATTGCACAAAGCACAAAAACACTCTCGTCCAAAAGCATGAGCTTGCTACATCAGCTTTGTGGTGAGAAGTATCCCCAAACCCACAAAAACATTAAAACCAAAGTTGTAATTGGGGTTAGGATTTGGGTGAGTCATCATATCTAGATTTAAAATTTTGTGACAACTTTCACACTCTAAGGAAACTCAACTTTGGGTTTTAATTCATAGAATTATAGACTTAAACAAAATATTTTATAACGGATTACACTGATTTTTTTTGGCATAACTGAAAACTTGTTCTTGTAAAGATCTGAGGTATATAGGTAAAATGCTGGTGGGACTGAGAAGAGCAATACTTAAAGCAGATGCTACACTTCCCATAGTTTAAAACATGTCATTTCTAAATTTATTAAATAATTTTCAGTTATAAAAAATCTACTAAAATTTGGTGTGCTATATGTAAACACAAATTCATTTGGACATTTTGAAAAAAAAATTCGAGATTAACATATTTTTTAGAATTCCCTACAGAAGAAACAGCTATACATTGTCTAGGAACTTGTCATGATTCTTTTAAGTATGCAACCCATGTTCTAAGTAGGAAAAGGCAAAAGACTTATTGTTGGTTTGAGTGAGAAGGATCATATTCAGTTTTCTCTTCTTTGTGATTTTGGAAAGCTCTAATAAAATACATTGATACACAGTGCAGACAGTGGGTATCACAGGAACATTTTTTTTTTCACCTAAATAATTATTCTTTTATACATTACAGAAATCTTCACCTATAACTTTATCTTACAGAAAATATATGTTAAAAAAATTCAGCAATCATGAGATTAAGCTACAAAAACTCTGCTGAAGGAGTGCTATTAACTAGTTTGGAAGGTGGGAAGGGAAAATACCTGGCTTGCCAGTGATGAGCAAGGGGCTGGTGTGCCTAAACTTGAGGAAATGATCAGTAATGGAGATCCTTCAATCTGCTTCAGGAGGTGTTGTGGCTGCAAAGAAACACCTGCAATGTTTCTACACTAATGCAGGCAGAGTGAGGAGCAATCAAGACAAGCTCAAAGCTTTGGCCCGGTCCCAGATTTTTGATATCACCTGCATAAGTGAAACCTAATGGGATGAGTCCTGTGATCAGAGTGCCCTGTTGTTTGTTACAGGCTCTTCTGGAGGGATACACAGGACAGAATATGGGGAGGCAGGGCACTGTGTGTAATGGAAGGGATAGAATTTATGGAGCTCACAGCTGGCCATGGCACAGTTGAGAGCCTCTGGGTAAGAATCGAGGGCCAAACAAATAATGTGGATGTCACTGTGGGAGTCTACTATATCCCTCTAATTCAGGATGGTGATGCCAAAAAATTATTATTTGAGGAATCAAGGGACACTTCCAAGTCAGCTGCTCTTGTCCTTACCAGGGACTTCAGCTTGTCAGAAATCAACAGGGAGCATCACACAGCTGGTACAACCTGGGCCAGAAGATTCCTAAAAAATCTGTCACACATGCAGAATAATGTTTCTGAATCTTGTGGTGGCTAAATTATTCCTTTTGGTCACTGCAGTACTGCTTTATCACCTTGAGTAAGTGTTTTCTGATCCTGTTCCTGCAAGTTACACTGTTCCCAGGAGCTTTTCTATGGATTTCTTGCTGTTATGGTGTAAGTTATTTTTCTAAATAGAAGCTGAGAGACATTATTTATTTATTTTGCATTTAGAAAAATCAAAACCATGTCTTAACTCTGCAGAGAAAGGCTACGAAAGTGAATGGCCTAGAATACATGTAAAATAAGTACAATTATACTGAAAGCTTATAAAGTGCTGTATAGGAAATTATAGTTCAGCATAAAAGATTCAGAATCCTATACTAAGCTTTTTTTCCTTAGGTTTGGATTATGTAAGATCAAACTCAGCTGGTATATAAACATATGGAAGTCAGTAATACTTTCAATAAGAATTTCACTTCCATCCTGGCTAGATGTGGTTTATCATCTTTAAGTATTAGCAGAAATTTACTATAGATGGAAGCAGCCAGCTCAGATAACTTTCAATTTTCTTTTTTTTTTAACCTATCCTGCTTCGAAAGACAAAGTCTATTATAATGTCCCTAGAACAGAATTAAAATTCAAATTATTTAAGATTCAATTTCCTATTATTATTATCCATATTTCAGCTTTGGATGCATTTCTGTATCTCATTGTTCCTTATTTTGTTGCAATTATATGAACATCTGTACAGGCATGGTTAAAATCAAAAGATTGTTATTTATAACAGAGGAAGGTGTTGAGCTCTACATTAATCAATCTTAGATCTATGAAATTTGTAACACTGCAATATACACGATGATACCATAAACCATTACTGTTTCAGAAACCTTAACAGCATAATATTTGCCCACCTATTCACCAAGACACCTATTAAAAAGTCCTTTGCCAAACATTTCTTTGTAGCGAAAATATTATTGGAGTACTCAAAACAGCTCTACCTAGAAAAGATGATGATTCCTCAGGAACCTTATCTTGAACCGTCTGTCTTTTCCAAACTGTAAAAGTTCTCACACTTACTCCATATTCAAGAAGAATGCCTGCGTGGGCCTACACACACACACACACACACACGCACACATCCATCCAAAGAAAAAACTTGATTTGAAGAGGGATACCACAAGAATTCTTTTAGAGGACCAACATTTAGATTATTTTTTCCTAAGTTAGCATCAAGACTGGTGTTTTCACATGCCAAGACCAATATCATAAAACATCTGTGAATTTCAGTTTCAGATGAGACAAATCTTTTTGCTAAACACGGAAACATCCATCATCCTATACAGAGTCAAGGATGAAAAGATGTGCAAGCACATCTTTTGTGTGCCAGCTCTGCACATTTGCCTACTGAGCTGAAATTTGCAATTTATAAACAATTATAAATAAATTCTTTTGTTGTAAACAGTGTTTGCTATAAGCACCAAGTAGAGATGTTCACAATGTTAAAGTCTATGAGCTAGTAATTGAACCACTGACAGCTCTACTTGCAGGAGAAAAAAACCACAAAAACAAATGGAAAATATTTCTCTATCTACACAGTGTTGTTGCCTAAAGAGCATTCCACCAAATGGACACTTCTCTCCAGTTACAAGTAGCCCATTCCAGACTCATCCCTTTTACAGCTTCTGTCGTGCATTACATCAGACAAAGGCAGCTGTTTTCTTCTGATGAAAGTATGATTGTGATAGAACCATACCGCAGTTTCTTTAAAAACTCCACCTTCTTGTTTCTTTTTATCATTTTGGGAATAAAATTGTACCACCAAATATGAAACTAAAAGTAGTGCAGATCATTTGATTTTTGTACTTCACTGGTGCTACTACAGTGGCTACAAAAGCATAAAAAATATTTGTAAGGACACAGATACTGGAAAATGTGCTTTTGTGAGAAAGTGCATAAGACAGAAAACATTGGTTTATTTGAGGGATTTCATAAAGAACTGCCTGTGGGTGATTTTATAAATCTGTCTCAAGGGATTTGCAATCTTTATCCTCCTCTTGCTTCTACCCTCCACTTCAGAATAACCCTTTAAGGCTTCTAACTATTCAAGTTTCACACCACTTTGCTTTCTCTTTTTCAGAAACATGATATACAGCTCAAATGCAACCTTTCTGTTACTTGGGTTTGGGTAGAGAACCCAGATACACTGCAATATGAAATGAACAAAATATTGACTGAGTGTTGGATTGTTTTTTTCCAATATTTTGTAAGGCAGTTGAGAACAAACTCTGCACCTTGGCACCTAGAGTAACAAGCTGCAAACGCCTGTTTCATCCCCTGCTCCTCCCTACCTGGGAGTACTCTGTAAGTGCTTCCCAGGATACAGTACAGCATGTTTATAAAAATAACCAAGAAAGGTACAGTAACAAAAGGCTTCACATAAAACACTTGGAGTCAGCGAAAAGTCCCTCAGCAACTACAATTTTTGTATCACACCACTAAAGATTTATCTATACCAAGCAATGCATTTATCTAGCACCTAGCAAAATCCCATTTGCAGTAACAATAGCTCAAATAACTACTTAAATATCTAGGGTGAAATTAATGCTTCAAAAATTTTAATTCTAACTATAATTAAAATTGTGTTATATGCTATAGTCTAATTTAATAATGCTTAATATATATTTCTGTCACTGCAAAAGCCTTCGGGACATTTATTGTTTTTGGATAGAGGATGTCCAACACAAAATGGCAGATAATCACTTGTGTCTCATCTCATTAATTTGGTATCAATAACTGAATACAGAAAAAGGCAGAGATGAGTGCAAACTCTGCCATGCAATAAGGAAAATAGAATGATATTGAATATTTGACGTATCAGGTTTGCTGATTCCGCTTATTTTTGGCTGAAATAGTCAAGGAAATGTGATGATAAACAATGCAATACAAAGCACCACCTTGTTTGTTATCAAAGGATGCACAGGGGGCATAGGGGAAGTATGACCAACTTCTTGTCACTCTTGTTCTCTGATTTCTATTTTGTAGCACTAGCAATATTTGTTTAGTTTTAGTTACATGTTATCATGATACAGAAGGGTAAAATACAAAAGGTAAAGCCAAATTTTTCTGGATTCTTTTATTTCTATTTCTTTTTCTCCATTCCTTTTTCTCCTTTTATGTGTATGTGCCAGGAAGAGTGCCTGCAAATTAGAACACAAACACAATGTGTCACTGTCTTTCTTTTTTTTTTTTTCTTTTCAGTTGAAATAATGTTTCTATTTTCTGCTTTCTGTCTCCATTTAAGAAACAATTATTGTCCTTGTTGAAATCGTAAAATGGCATTTGTAACGTCGTTGGATTTTGAAGTGCACTTTTCTTGTTTAGTTGTAAAGTGTGTTTTTAAAATACGTATAAAGCATCTCTCTATTTTGTTTAGTTGTGCAGACAGGTGACTGGGTGATTCTAGTGCCTCTGCAGATGGACCACATTTGCTGATGGACAGTGTCAGATTTATGCCTCTAGAAAAGTCAAATTGTATTTTAAGGTGGTGGTTTTTCTGTATTGCCTGCATATAAATCAGAATAGCATAAAATTATTTTCCTAAAATACTGTAATTCAAGAATTTTAAAGTGTTACATGGGAAAAAAATGAGAGGAAAAAAAGAGTGAACTTTAACTTACAGTACAAATTGTACAAACCACATGTGGGGATTAATTTCCTAACAGCAATCTTAGGCAGCAGACATTCAGCCATTCAGGCTGGGCCATATAGACAAAAAAATGTAACTTTCCAAGGACAATTTAGCACCTGGGCATCATTCAGCCCTTGAAATATGCTTGCAATCCTCAATGGAAAATGAATACTTAGTCAATGACTTTTTCAAAATCTCCTTCTGCAATGCGTGCTGCTTTTACTGTTCTGCTCGTGATATCGGGTGGAAAAATCTTCTGACCTAACAGCTTTCCTTTGGAAATTCTGATTCAGCAAAGCTGGAACCAGCTGATTTCCAATTTTTGAGGCAATGCTGACTGACTTCTTGCCAGTCACCAACCTCCTTGCGCTAGAAACAGCGCCGAAAAGTGGAGGTCCTTGACCTCATGGATTCCCAACAACTTCTTTTATGGTGTTTCAGGGAGACATGGCTTCCAGTGCTCCCCACGCCCTGGCAAACAGGAGAGGCATCAGGATGCTGCTGAAGAACTGACCTGCCCACTCCCACTGCTCCCACCCACACCATTTGGCTCGTCAGCCGCACAGGTAGTAGCAGCCTGCAGAAGCAAACTCTGAACCCCAGGGCACAGGAAGCTACCTTGTGAGAGGTTTTAATGCCCAAATAGCTGCAGATATAGAAAGCCTGGTAGCCTTTTCTGCCAGTTTTGTGACAGCTTGTTTATGTGTGGGCTGCTGAGGGACCTGATTTGCTGCTTACCCATTGCCCAGCTGTGTAATGGGATGCCAGTGTCTGATAAAAGGTAGAGAGGAGATGTTTGGATGATCTGCTCTTAAAACCAAAGCTCATGTTTATATCTTACAAATGGTCTGTACTAAAAGCTAAAAGCAAATCAGAAATTACAGATCTGTTTATATGCATGCCTTGTGAATCGGTTTTATGAGACTAGAGCTATAAACTGCTATAACAGGTAAAAGTTTTGTGAGCAGTGAGAAATTCATCTCAGCCAGAAAAAACTTTTTAAGGATGAAAATGCAATTACAGGCACAGGGAAGTCCTTGGAGAAGGTACTGGCTATGTCTGCAAGAGGCCACAGGGAACCTGAAAAGCATAAATGTTCTCAGCCGTGGCTGTGTCTGCACTATAGCTAGATGAAAAGTTTTGAATAAAAGCAGGACAAGTATGACAGTCTCAAACAAAAGGAAGAGAGGACAAGAACCCTGCTGAGCTTATTTTTGAAACCCAGCATTCAGCAGAGAGGGTGCTCTTAGGTAGATATCTCAGCTACAAGTGTTACTTTAAAGGTCAGTATAACTAGACATTAGGCATTCAGGGTAAAGCTCTTCCAACAAGGATTAATTAACTGGGTTTCAGAGACGGTGACTGAGTGCCCTTTTAGCAGTAAATTCCAAACAAGTCAACTGTCAGTGTCTTAGCAAGAAATTCCAAAGCAAGCCCTAGGTGTCAGTTTGTTTTAGGTTCCCAGCTCCTGGGTTAATTGGTTCCTGGTGCTCTCAGGCAGCCTGGTAGCCTTGCAGCTTAGGGCACAAGCTATTGTCATTCACTGCAGGTATTTCCAGCAAACTGAAAAATTCCACGTCAGTTGTTAAAATATCTGGAAATCCCACAGAAGGCAATGTGGTCAATGAGCTGACCTTTTGTTCAGAATTGTAATTTAAAAAACCAAAATCAACAAAAGCCACCAAATTAAAACACCGACATCTTGACAATAAAGATTTGCATTTTCCATTTACTCTATTGTCCATCACTTCAGAAAGTTACATCAATGCTCAAAGCAATATGTAGTTCACTCTACATACTAGTGATATATTCTTTAAAAATGAAGCTTATGGGGAAATCAATTTTAATCAATTATAAATTCAGAGAGCACATTTTACAATTTTACGAAGTTTCAGTGCTTGCCTGTTGCAAAACAAGACAGTGATTAGATAAGAGACATCATCTACAGCCTCTTCCCCGAAATGGATACAACTTGAATAAAAAGCTTAGCATCATTCATTATTTGTCATTGTAACTCAAGACCCCATGGCCAACCACTCCTGGGGAGGCTAATCCAAAGCCACAGAGAGAACACACAATATTTACCTCTTGCTTGATTTTTCACCAAGCTTTTTCAGTGTGTAGTGAGCAAAAACCCACAGAGCCTTCACAAATTCAGAAAAAAGAAGGAGATACAATTTGAGATGTGGAGTGGGATATGATGAGACCTGAGCTGGGGACCATTTCACAGTCTGCAGAGGTATAACTGTCTAGCAAATATAAATTTCTTGCCAAATTTGTGTTCAACATCTCTTAAAGGAGCAATTTCTGGTGACAAGCATGTCCTCTTCCTCTCTGTCTCCATGTATCCATGTAAATAAGTAAAACCGAGGCAAACTGGTAAAAGCTGGGACTGGAGATCTGATATTACTTTTATACTGCAGATACACTGGTAGCAAGTGTACAGTCTGTTTACATTTCATCAAAGACAGCAGATTAAAAATAAGAGCTCAGCACCCTGATATTTAGGAAAGTGATATGTAACCAGAATGTGTCCCCACACTGCCCAAATCAACAAGATTAATCATACATGCAGCTGTCTCTTCCCATTTTCAGTAGTCACAAACAATAGCAAACTGCTCCGTGTATCCCTATTCTCCTCAGCAGTGATTTGTTCAGAAAGATGCTGAACTGGTTGTATAAATGTGACCAATATAGCCTGTAATAACAAAATAGTGTAAACCCCATATGAGTACACTAGTTGCAAATTTCCTACAATTCAGTTAATAAGAGAATATATTTATGTCAACATGATGTTGAGCAGGGTAAATGTTGTTGGATCTGCAAAGTTCGTATCTTTTCATTGTTTCTGATATGCAGTCTGTTGCCCTGAGTTTGCAGTTCTTCGATGTTTTCAGTTTCTGTAAAAGTTTCTCACGCACTTTCTGTAAACATGGTCATGTTTTGTTAACTGTACTTTATTGTTTTCATTCCATTCTCCTAGGCGGAGACATTTGATGGATTTTTCCTTTGACCAGTGTGATTGAGGGGTGGTAATTTCTCCCTCCAATCCATGGTGGTTTTTAAGAACATATATAATAAAGTGCGGGGTCTCTGACCCCGGGGCTTTTCCTTGCTTCCTCCCTGATGAGAGGTCTGCGTGATTTTTTTCGTGTCCGAGTGCGACATTTGGCTGAAAACATCGAAGAACTGCAAACTCAGGGCAACAGCAGTCCACAAGCAAACTTGGAGCAAACAATCTGTTCCCCAGCATTTTGCAGAGACCACCATCCATGCTCACTTTCTCTCCTGCATCCTAGGTGATTGACTTAAAACAAGAAATATAACTCGGTTACCTTTTCTGACTATTCCAGTACTTGCTTCCGGCTTCTTCCACTTTTCTAGCAGCTGACTTTTTCTGAGTCACAACCCTGGATCACATTGTACTGCTTTTATATTCAAGAACTTGGCATGAATGTCACTTCCAGCATGTTTTCAAAGGTGTTTGGAAGCTTCAAATGTCTTTTAGTTAGAATTAGGAATGAAAATCTTCTGTTCCAGGAAATATTTCTGAAAGTTACAACATTAGTTACAGATGAAGGCAAGTTATTTCAAAGTTTATCTTTGAGGATGAGAAGAAGAGACAATTACACTTTAAGTTTACTTACAGCTAATGGAAAAATTATCAAGATACATCTTCAGCAGATTGAGGAGGCTTAAGTGTGGTGGAATGGTCAACCATCTTTTCCAGAAGTTTCATGCTTTCCTCAATCAACCAGACATTTTAATTCTGCACCTAATCTAATGAAATGGCATGGTGTCATATATACATAGATACTACATTTACAAAATATTTTTTAATAAAAGTAAGTCCTCAGAATACTGTTATAATACAGAATACAGCATGTGAATTCATAGCACAACACTAAAAGAAATGCAGAAGAACCCTTGTACTGGCCCTAAATTTCCAAGTGGTTCCTGTAGCCAAGGACTGAATTTTGCTTATAGATTTAATTACTGCTTTAGAATTTGCTATTGAAAGCAACTAAATAAAAGAAGATATTAACAGTATAAAATATCCAAATGTGTTGGTTTATATCATCAGAAACAAAGTACTCATGAGAGAGTGTTCTGCCTAAGGAAAAAGAGCAGTGGCAACAAAAAATTACTTTGAGCTGCAAGAGTAAAGTTTTATAGAAAACATCCAAATAATTCCCTTATTGTTCATCACCTTGTTACCTTAAAAAGGATTTCGAATAGGATTATAAAATGAACTGTCCTAATTGGTGAGTATATTTTAGCATTCACTAAAACTATGATACAAAGCGTGACCTGCTTTGCAATATATAACCTGGTGTGCTTCATAACAGCACCAAGACTCTATGAAGACAGAAAGGCCAATCTGATGTGATTTGCCTTTGAAAAAACATTTCAAGGGGTACAAATTCCACAGACACTCTTGTGTCACAGGTTAATCTTCTCTACACTATATTAAAAGATAATGGACTAGTCTTCTTTTATAGGGATATAAAAATAGTGCAAAGATAAGAAGGGCCAGATATGTTGTGACTGATACACTACAGAATTCATCTTGAACCGTATTGCTGTTGTTACAAGCCACTGAGATGTGTTTTCACCGTCAATTTATAGCTCCTTTTTTATAGTGCCACTTCTCTTAGATTAGTCTTTAAAAGCAGGAGAAGATTTTGGGTGTGTCTTTTTTTTCATACACTATTTTCTAAACTTTAATATATCCTACAGAATAAGCTGACATTCCAGGAGCTAAATCAAAAAGTACTTGCAGACTTCAACTGATTAACTATGAAATCTCTTTATTTTCTCCCTGGTAATAACATCAGCCGAAAGTATCATGTGGCTTAAATAAGGAGAGAAGATTGCAACAGTATTTCATGTACACATATCTGACTTGGAAATAGAAATGTGAATCTAGATTAGACATTTGATATTAAGAGTAAACTTTTTTAACTTTAAAACTGGGTTGAAAAAATCAAATGCAAAAAGGTTTTGATGAAATAAACCCAGAAAAATCAGAAAACACCTTGGGGGTCTTTGCAACCATGGTAAGTGTCTTTTCATAAGACTCATGGAAGCAGCAGTAGGAAACCAAATTTCAAGAGAGAAAAACAAAGTAATTATTTTTTTATGTATGTGGAAATTCTTGTAGGAATAAACATTCACAGCTGGTTAACAGAATAAGAATGGAATGTCTACACAGATACATGCAAACTTCTCTTATGAAAGCAGACATTTAGAAACAGTTAAAAACCATAAAACATATTTTTCAAATTTGACACCATACCAAAGAATTCACTCATTCTCCCTGGCTTCCTCTTCTGTGGCTCCAGAGAAGCCAGTTCCAAAGAGGTCACTGGTTCAAACACAGCAAAAGTTGTTAGAATCACACATTCTCTTGGTAAGCCTTATTTTCCACTACTCTAAAACTTTGATCAACATTGCTTAATCTTGTAATGTTTACTAGCAGTGAAAGAAATCCCTTCATTTTTATTCAACACTCTTTATCCAACTCCTAGATGCTGTACCACACAAGCATGTACCTAAAAAAAATGCATCCCTTAAATTCAATATAAAAAGTATTCTGCTTAAACAATTTCTTATGTTCAGCCTAGCACACAAATGCTGCTGAAGTCATATCACATGGGGCTTTCAACAGCCTTGTCTGTAAAGGCTGATGGTACCCATTGTCTGGAATTGATGATACCAGATCCTTGAGAAAACACAGTCTCCAACAGTCAGAGCAGAAGTGCCAGTCCCCTAAAACTCAGACAGTCATTACAGTAGCTACACACCACCATCTTATGACACCAGAGTTTGGAGAAAAAGGTAAATAGCTCATTTTGAAGGACTTACAGTGCTTTCACCCCCAGCATTTTCAGTGTATACCTACTTCAGTGAACACCAGGTTCTAGTTCCTTCTCTAAAAGGAGGCATCTTGCTTTTTAAAAAGGTGTTATATGCTCATCCCAGCCTGGGTATAATCGGTCATTGCTGAGGAAGGATGGGAAGGGTGATTCTTTATTTCTAAACAGAATCATTTCCCACCTTACCTGTAGAAAGGCTTAAGGTCATCATGAATCAGAAGTTACTCCTCCTGCAACAGTTCTCGGTAATAATCTCTAAAAAGGTTCAGCTTTGCAGGTGAGGACAAGTTTAAACTTGACAAATAGGTGTTATCCATAACACATCATAAGGTTTTTAAATTATAACTTAACAATAATAGAATGATAGTAGATAAAAATGTGCACAACTGAAAAGAAAAGAAAAAAAAACCAAACCAGCAATTTAATATAATTTTCTACTTTAAAATCCTTACCTACAAAGGAGATTTGTTGTTTTCAAAGGAGATGAGATTAAATCAGATTAATAACAATAAATTAGTGTTTCTGTGTATGTTACTTCTGGCTCAAAATTATGAATTTACAGCTATAAGTAATATTACAAGTTTGGTGCATGGATGGAATGATTATGGTTATCTAGAAGCACATAAACTCATCTTTAAGAAATGGGGCACTTACGGGTATTTCATTTCTGAACCAAAAAGTCATTTCTTGTGAGTGAAGAATGTGAACATAATGAGAAAAAAATCAATAGTCAGCAGAATTATTTCAAATAACTGAGTAAGTATCTTTTATTTTAAAAAGGGTATTTTTAAAAGCGTAATTCACGTTGAAGGTTTTAACTGAACAGCAGAAGGTCAGGAGTTTTACTGTGGTTACTTATAGTATGTTGCTGGAAAGCCACTGACACCTATTATACTGCAGCAAAGAAAAAGCTACCTTTATCTGTAGTTCTTACTATAATCTGTACTATTTCTTTTCAAAAGGCTTAGCTATTAATATATATATATTTATAAAGAAATCACAGAAATCTGGTACCATTACAAAATGTTTTACAGTGTTTAAGAGAGTGACAGCATTTACTTTATAGACCTTTGCATTCAAAGGTTTATGACAGAGCCATAAAAATCAGTCCATTGTATAACTTCACTAATTAACTCTCACTGTAGGAGTCTGTTCCCCCCCCTCCACTCTTTCTCCTTTGCTAAATAGCCAGATTTTCTTTCAGTGCCCAAGTTACAGATATATATTTTTATAAGTACTCTTTCATGAGTGATTTTCTTCTAGTTACTTTCCTTTCACAATTACACAGCATGGCACTTTAGATATAATGTAACATTTTAATATAAATGTAAGATGATCTCTCAGTTTTAAAAGACATAGGTTGTTAATAACTGAATAAGTCTAACACATTTAATCCCCAAGTCCTGAGCTTCTATTTTAGCTCACCTCATTCATTATTGAGTAGAAAGTCCTTTAGTTGTTTCTCTTTGTTGCTGCTGCAAGCCTCCGCAGCATCCTCACTTGATTCTATATCAGTCTGCCAACATATGTAGAAAGATGAGAAAGAGAACTACATTTTCATGAAATATTTGCAGAAAAAATACATCTTGGTGCTTAACTTGCCTCCTTGTGTCTCTGTGATACAGACACAGGCCATAAGACTAGCCTGATGTATTCTTAGCAGAATTTGGTGTTCCAGTAGTACCGGCATGTCTGGTAAGAGTGATCCACTCCATACAATGAAGAAATTTCATTAGTTCTAATATGAAATTCTTTACATTGCAAGTCATCAGTGGCAAGCTGCAAGCCACCAGAATGCAAGGCTGCCAGCCATAGTTGCAGTAATCTTCCACATCTATGTTCCCGCAAATCTATGTTCCCAATCCCACACTTTTGCCAAGAATTCAGGTTTGCATTATCCAGAACTCTCTAGCAACTCTCTTTGGCTACTCTACCCCCAGTCAGCACTGAAAGGCAGACACTGACTTGATTGTTGCTGGCTCAGCTGGGAACAGCCCTGTGGACTAGCACTGTGTGGTAAAACAAATACCTGGCCTACAGCACCTCACTCTGCAAAAGATCTGTAAAGGTTTCACTTGTCAGCAACAGTCCATTCTGATCCTCTAAAGGAAAACAAAGAGTATAGCCATGAAATACAGAAAGAGCTGCCTGAGCTGCAGTTGATTAGTGGGGGGAGGGGAGGGGGGGGAGGTGAGAAAAATGTTCTCAGATAAACAGGTCTCAATCAAAGACAGCCACTCCTGTGGCTCCACCTTGTGCAGCCTCTAGATAAGACAAGGTTTCCCATGTCTGCTGCTGGGTGAGAGCTGCAGAGACCCTGTGGGTCTGAAGCAGGACATGGATGAGCTTTTAGCACACATTCATTCCCATTGTTACATTCCTGAGTGATCTAACAGAACACTGGTTTTTCCTCAAGGAGTATGTTGATGTAATAAAATTAAAAGGATTGTATTGCTTTGGCTGTCAAATGCAAAGATAAATTCACTGACATTCCCAGAAATAAGACAAGAGTTCTGTTGATTTTTTTATGTTTGAAGAGAAGGGAAAACACATCACAATTCCACATAGTGAAACTTCCTGTTTTTATGCTTTCCTATTTAATTATTTATGTCCTCTCAGCCACTGAGTTGCCTCAACTTTCTCCCCTGAGACATGAAGCTTTCAGTTGGCCTGTTGAAACTAGTTCTGTGCTCAAGAAAGTGATGATTCAAAGCAGGTAAAATTAGGCTATTTAGTTGTTTATGATATGTTGACACTCTCCTCAATTAAGTCCTCTCAGGAAAGAGAGATTTATACGTGTATATGTGTCTCAGCATTCCTAAGTAGCTATCTGGACAGCTGACATAAAATCAAACAGACAGATTGCTCTTAGTTTCTCTATCCTCTTCTCTTTCTGTAGTCCATTGCAGAGTTGAAACCCCACTGGGAAGGCACCAGATTTGTATATAATTTTTATGAAAGCACATATATGGCTCAATGAAAAATAGAAATAGCAAGATATTCGAGACTCGCATTGCTTTTCACTTAGTGTGATCTAGAGTATCTGCAGAGCTTGGATTATTTTTGCATGAGTATCACTAACTTCTAGAGTAACCTTCTGTAAATCAACCCACCATATTTTTTCTTAATTATGAAATGATGATAAATAATAATGATCACACATAAGACTTAAAAGTACTTTGTGGCTTATGGAATTTTTCTAAGTAACTTAAAATTCAGCCAATATCCTCACAGAAAAATATGCACACCAAAACAAACCACAACCAGCCAAAAAAATCCAAATACTTATGACTTTTTCAAGGCTTTTTCTCAGTAATTTAAAGACACCAATCCAACAGTCTTTAGCACGTGGAAGAAGGGAGCACAGTTTCATTAAGAAGACATCACCAAATGGCAAGGGAGGAACCCAAAGAAACTTACTAGTTTCAGAAGTCCTTGGATGAGGCCATGTATTTTTATTTTAAAACCTCACAAGTCACAAGCTATAGCTGCAAGGTTATATTCTGTCTAAAATCACAAGAAACCTGAACCTGGGTCTTTCCACTAATAGATATATACAGTGATTTTATCACAACTGGGAAAAAGGAAAATAAAAATTGAAGCTGTTGCT
Source organism: Eulacestoma nigropectus (assembly GCA_013397775.1). Taxonomy (NCBI): domain Eukaryota; kingdom Metazoa; phylum Chordata; class Aves; order Passeriformes; genus Eulacestoma; species Eulacestoma nigropectus. Next base: position 1,011,021 of record VZTE01005667.1, on the reverse strand, counting down.
AAATTTCCAAATTAACAATGATATTCCAGGATGAAATGCAAGCAAAATTATTTTCTATTATGTTCCCATGAAATTTAAAGCTCAAAGATAGTTTTACCTACAGACAAACTATATCCACTCTTTAGAAAAGGCAGCATTGGAATCAGAATTTCTGGATCATTTATTAATGGCAGCCACTTTTCTAAAAATAATGCTATCTGTACTCTAGCAAAACAAGGATGTGTTAATCATAAAGTCAAAGTACACATCAGCTGGCTAAAATACAAGAAAGCTTACAAAACAACTTTTTAAATTTTTGAAATATTTTCCTAATTGCAGAGACAAGTAAAGCAACAAAGGAACCCAAATTCACAGCTAAAATTTTCCTGCACTAATATCAACAGACATTTTTCTTTTACCAAGTCAACAACCAAAAGAGGCTGGTTCTGTTCTGAGCCATCTGCTTTATTGTATTTAAAATTACACATAATGAGTACATGAATTTGAACATTTAACATTTCTGGCTACTCTGAGAGAAAAATGCAATTTCATAGCCCAACTTTTCATTTATAGTTTGACTTGTGCACTCACAAGGGAGAAAAACAGTTGCTCTGTAGCAGTTGTTTAGTGAGTCAACCATAAAGCGAGTCAAGATTTTGGAGAGTTATATAGAAGACTTTCAGGATTGCTTCAGCCTATGCTAAATTACCAATAACATCAAATGAAAATAGCCACAAATGAAATAGCTTTACCTCCTTTGCCAGGGAAATGTGCCAAATTCAATCAGATAAAATAAATTTATGGTAACCATCATTAGCGACAGCGTATGCAAGAATGTGACTTTCAAATATTTATTTCTACAGAGAAATCATTGCTTTGAAATCTAGCCAAGTCCAAATGTCTGAAAACACTATCAGGCCTTATATGTGAGTCTTCCTTGTCTTCATTTTCTATATTTCCATTTTTCTTTGTCACCTTCTCATTTTCTCCACTCTAAATATCACCAAAAGTAACAAGTCAAAGTGGCTCAATAGAGGACACGGTCAAAAGAAACATATTCAAGTGCATTGGCAGGAATAATGCAAGTAAAATAATTTCTAGCCATTTTATTCTTAATTTCCAGTTAAAGCAACCCTAGAAGTACAGAAAATCAAACAAATATTCTCTTTTTAAATTGAAATATCTCTGTGAACATCTTTGATTTTAACTTTTAGTTTGATTAGTGTAGTTATATCAATAATTGGTTAGTGTCCTAATATTTCTCTGGATCTCACCAGTGCCATTCTTACTTTTAATTCCATTATGAGTTTGATGAAGTGCTACTGCAAATTAATAAATTTATTGTTAATAAATGAAGTGAATCACAGAACAAGGGGCACAAGGGGTTTCACTGTATAGATATACTGATAGTTAGTAACTTATTAAATCACTGGTTTAACAAATTTTGTTGGTGAGTCAAAAGAAGGCAGAAGGCACCTAGGGCACTAATAAAAACCTGCGAAGAAGACACATAGGTTATGACTAGATCTTTACTGAGAATTTGAAGAAGGTTGGGTGCAAGAGTTGATGCAAACAGTGAACTGTAGCTTGAGAAAGCTTCTCATCAACTTAGGGCAGGTATGTTGCATGAAATACCTCCAGTTTGATGGATAGGGGGATATTTCTTTCCATGAATACATGCTACTTATCATTCCCATATTTTTCACATTTACATGATTACATTTAAATTTCCTGTTAAACATCTCCTTCTCTTTATATGACTGGTGTATTTTCAAGTGAGAAAGTTTTTTTTGCTGCAAGGAGGTTACAGAGTACAGTTATTTTTGTTAGGATTTTGAGACACAATGCAGTTTATTTATTGATTATGAATCAGACTTAAAATGTTGAAGTAAGGGCTTTTTCCTGCTTCTACGAGGCAAAAGAGCTACATATATGAGCTTTTTCTCATAAAATATGTATTGATAGAGTGTTGCAGACATTATATGCATTATAAAATACTATTACTTTACAGTAGTGGAACTACAATATTGTTTGACAAAAGGGAAGATAATGACTAGAGAAAATATATCCAGTGCCCATTTAAAAGAGCTTAAGCACTGTTTTGGAAAAACATTATGATCTTTATCCTGATATGCTGCACAGTATGAATGTGCAAAGGAGTTATAAAACTTCTCTGGATTAGCAGCTAAGGGGATCCCTTAATGACAGATTGATGGCAGAGATGTCACTACAACATCTGCTTTGTGGCAATGAAATTTAAGTGAAGACCTGATGGCAGAGGCATGCCAGAGTGCCACTTCACTCCAGCTGACTTCCAGCCTGGGTAATGATACTTTGGATACACTTAGAGACAGATAATATTATGATGGTATGAAGATAAGGCTAACTGAAGGTTGGCGTGAAAACTTTGCCCCTACTGCATAAAGTCAAAATGTGCTAAGTTGTTTCTGAATTTATTTTGGCTTTGCAAAGGAAGTACAGTAGAACTGAGTCAAAACTCTAAGCTTTTCTCAGAACTCTTACCAAAATAGCATTACTTAAAATGTTGTGCTCAAAACGTCTTGTTAAAAGTATCCACTACACATAGGAAAGAATTAGAATAGCGATGAAAATGTAATCTAAATTCAGGAACAAACAGGAAACTAAACTACACAGAATAATCTAGAAGATTAACAGGTTGTTTTCTAATATTATTTTTGTAATCTGCTACTGTATCCTAACCTTCAACTGTCTCAGTGATGTTACTCATCTAAAAGAAGAAGAGTAACTTAAAAATGTTACTTAGAAAAATGAACTATATTTCTCTCTCAGGGATCTTGTAAGTGTTTTAACAAACTGTTAATCTCCTACTGCATATTTTCACATTTGATACACAATTATTATTTACAAGCAGTGTGCATTCATTAGCTTTATGAAAATGATAGTTATTATGCATGAGTTTCTTCCTGTCCCTCAGGACTGAAATGAAAGCGAGATATTGCATCTCTAAAGGCTTCCCTTTAGCAAATTTCATAAGTAAACACCACAATGGAATGTTTGTTAAATTGGCACTAATGTATACTGAATCATATCTTGAAGAAACTTTTAGCAAAATTTCCAAGACAGGATGACCCAGGTCTAGAAGCCCTTTATGTAGTGATGAATTTGTACAGAATGTTTTTGTTTTGTTTGCCTGTGACTGTAGAATTGTTGACAATAGAAGACTTCATATTGTTCTTATGGTTAATATTTATTTTTATCAAACATGTTGCTCAGAACTGTATCAACTTGGAAAGTTTCTGACTGGAAAAGTTCCGAAGTTGCATGTTTTCTGAAAGGAATGTAGAGAGATCTGAATAAGAAACATTTCTGCTTCCACAACACATATTTTGATATGAATCTTTCATGAAAACAATTCATTATTTCCATCACTGAGCAAAAACAAACATGAGCCACAACAAAAAATTACTGTCCCCTTTTCCAGTGAATGGCCTTGTGATAACTGAGCATGTAGTTAAAAATAAAACCTCTTTGAATAGCTGTCAATAAAATCACTGCTGGTAGCAGGAAATGAAGTTTCATGTAACATGACAGTTTTTATTTTAAAAAATAATATTTTCCAATTCCAGTTAAAATAAGTCGCTACATTCTGAGGAAACTTGTGTTACTTGCATGAATCAAGCCTGGCTTCAAACTTTCAAAACTTCTTTTACATATTTTTGCATTTCCCTTAACTTTTGTTCAGCTATTGCAGCCCATGAATATATTTCATGAGATGATATGAATCTTGAAAGCCAGGACTAGTACCTCTCAGAGATGGTGTCAGAGAAAAAGCTATTTAGCTGTGCATTTAGAAGCTATCCAGATGACTTAAGGGAGGAGGGGAAACAGAGTATTTCTGACTGCTCAGTTAAATTAGCAATCTTAATTAGGTGTACTAACCTGTTCATCTTACGAAGAGTGTCTTCTGGCCACGTAACTGAACAGCAAGAACAAGAGAGGCAGGAACATTTTTCTAGTAGACTTAAGAGCCTCTGCCAGCCCCCTGCCATATTCAAGCAAGCACCAGCCATATCTCCAAGGCTACACCCTCCTGTGCCAGAACAGAAACAAGTGCAAGGGTTTGATGAGATGTAGAGCATACCCCAGTTAGGTTTGCAGTCCTGATAAACAGTGAATGTGGATTTCTAGGTCATCCTCAGATGTCCAGAAATCTATTCAAAACCTTTTCTTAGTTTCATTTTTTTTCTGAAGCTTTTGCCTTACTCTTAGTGTAACAGTATCACAAATATCAATTTACTCAGTAATGATCACAATACAACCACACTCAATGATGCAGTGGAAAAAAACAAGGAAAAATATTCAGCCCAAAAGCAAGTAAAACATCCAGATAAACTGGATGTCCACCACCACTGTTAAGATTAACAGTGAATTTCCTTTTTTACTTACACCACAGCCATACAGTTCCTTTCAGTTCACTACCATCATTTAAAAGCTATGGTTTACACATCCGTCTCTAGCAGACTTCAGGCATTGAGGGATGGCTAAGCAGCCTCTTCCACACAAACATCTTCAGTACTGTGGGCCCTTCTGCACCTCAAGGAAAAAATCATGGAGCGAAGGAAGTATGGAGAAGGAGCAATAACCTTAACAGGGACAGATGAGGAAGACTGGTATTCTTTGATGCAAAGAGAAGGATGATGGGGTATGCTTGAAGGTTTGTAAAATCAGAAGGGTCGATGAACTCAGAACTATTTATTGAATAAGCCCAAAGAGAAACAGCCGGCACTTAATGAATTTATCATATCAATTAAAAGCCATTAAAAGAAAATATGTTTGTACAGAAGCAAGTGAACTTCTGAAATTTGTTGCCTCAGGAGTCTCTTAGAGGCAGCAGATTAAAAAAAAGTCAGACAAATTTAAAGGCAATAGGGCGGTAAACAAGTACTAAAGTGAATAAGCAAAAAAGCACCTTCTAATAATTTTTTAATATGGTTTTCAAGAGTTGGTTGGATAAGCTCTGAGTAACCTGGTCTCACCTCACACCTGATACTGCTTTGAGTAGGAAATTGCATAAGGATATCTCCTGAGGTTCTTTCCAGTCTGAAATATCCTATGATCCTAACTCATGATTTCAATAATTTAAGAATTCAGGAAAAATAAAATCATTATTGTTTTAGTTGCTAGTATTCTCCTCAGCAAAAAAGCTTCATCAGAAGCACAGCTGTATCGAAAGGAAGAAAATTAAAATTCTGCTACAAAGTTTAGCACATATTAAAGTTAATGGGGCATATTTTGAAACTGCTTAAAGTCCATGCATCGTCACTGTAATAGTTAAAATGGGTAGAGGATAAGTTTTAACTTGGTGAGATTTCAGGAGCCTAGCTAGAGGGCAAATCTTAGCCCGTGGAAATGTTCCCTTTTTCATTTGGAAGGAAAGCAGTTGAGCTTTCTTGCTTAACAATAACCTCATTAATAAAACTCCACAGTGAGAAACTTGCTTGTGCACTGATCCAAGGGTAATGTAAATGGGGAAACCAGGCTGTCCATGAAATGAAACGCTTTCACATCTTGTATAAACAGGATTCATAAACGTCTATCACTGTTTCCCACTGAAGGGACCATTCTGCTTTGCCTCTTACCTGCTTCTTTTTCTCCGTGTTCATCTTGATGTTAAAGAGTAAAGTTAAAGTAGATAAATCATCTATGTTTCTACTTTTTATTCTAGATTTTTCTTGCTTGGGGGCTTCCTGAGCTCGCAGTAGGAATCCACAAAATCTGAAAGTGGTTCTTGAAAAACCCATAGCTGCTTCTCCTTCTTTCCAAGCCCATTCATGCATCCTCACACATGGATTTGGTTGTTGTTATTGCCACATTCAGTTTGGAAAATGACATCCCACACCCACCTTACAGTAAAAGACAAAAAATGGCATGCATATTTATCAGAATAAATATGGGTTTATTTAGTAGTAACAGTGCTGTCAATAGTCATATTGCTGCAAAGGACTCGGTAGTACAATTCAATATGTGTCTTGTGAGGAATGAAGGGGAAAAAATTTGATTTTCCCCTTTCCTGCCTGAGTCTTTATGAAAAGCAAGGATTCATCCTAATGCTGTGCAGCAGCCCACAGTTTACTCCACAGCCCTAAGAAACTTCACATTATTCAGCTACTTTTTAAAAAGCTCAAATATGAGTCAGGTTCAAAGCGATACTGGATGAGAGAGACAGAAAACCAACAGATTCTATCACATCCAGAATATAATATCCAAATTATCTTCGATTTTGAATACCAGCATCTGTCCTTGCCATGTCAATAGGTCACTCTAAAAGGCTCATGACTGAAACATTTATATCAATTCCTTTTACTTCCCCTGGGAGTGAGTCACAAGCTGGCAGTGAAAACTGGTGTCTTTCCATTGATTTTAATGGAGCTATTCCAGCTGGCACCATCTAAAAATTTCATGCCTTATCTCAGATTCCACACTTCATATGACTTAATTCATTATGAAAGCAAAACCTTGTGGGAAGAAGCCATGCCTCTCTGCTCCACTGTCTCATTACTAGCACTTACAGAAGATTAGACTTTAGAATTCATGACAAGCTTAGTTCTTCAGAAAGAAAAAAAGTTAAAATAGTAATAGCAAAAACAAAAAGAAAAAGAAATGTATTTCCCAAGGTCTCCTATACCATAAAACATTAAAGAGGAGTGAAAAATAACTTAAAAGAACCTGTATAGCAGCCCAAATTTTACTTTTCATTTTTAGGTAATCTCCAAATTTGTCGGATTAGTCTGAAATGGTAGAGAAATTTTGACTTTTTTGGGCATTTGGACAATTTCCTATAACATTTTTTGCTGATTATGACTATTCACGTAGAATTCATTATTATGGAAAGCCTTTATATCTGAGACAGATCTTAGATCCAAATCTAAGAAAGATATAAATTCCACAGCACTGAAATATCGAATTTTTCCTGTTTGCTCATATTAATGAGGATATACCTCTGACTCAGTTTCCTAAATTCAACTAAAGAAGCATAGGGAGAAAGAGGAGTCTCAAAAGCCACAAAAATCACAGAGCATAGCTGGAAGCCAGCTCCATATAATGTTTGTAAAGCAAGTGGACTAGACAGTGGAAAAGGCACTCTGCAGCCCAGAACACGTGCTGCAGTGAGGGATAAATTTCGGTCTATGTTCTAACTACTTGAAGCAAAATCAATGAACAGGTTTGGAGACTGCATTCCTGTCTGAGGCCACACCCTCTAATACAGTAAACACCCCTCTTTAAGGATGCAGTTATGTTCACATTCACTCCAAACCCTTTCTTTCCCTATAACTTCTCTTGACCTCTTCCTCTTTTCCCTCTTCCCCTTACACACACACTTAGGAACTCAGAGTACAAAGCACTGGTCCTATAAGGCTACTTCCACCGAGCTAATCAGATGTACATCTGATACACAGATGGTGTGAAACTCTTCAGTGTCCCATCCACAAGATTTTAAATACCCCTCAATGTACAAATTATGCCTCAGCATCTGACCAGAGAATGGAGCCCTTAATATAAAAGATCAAAAGCCTTTAAAATGAAAACACACCAGAGCAGGAAGGCTACAGTGATTAAGGATACTGCCTATGTTTAGAAATTCTGCAATAGAAGGGAACTTTCTGGTGAAACTCCCCCGATATTCCCTGGAACAAGATAATATAAAACACTACAGAGTAAAAAAAAGTCCTACAAAAAGGAAAACTCCTTCTTTCCCTCAAATCATAGAACGCGTTGGGTTGGAAAGGACCATGAATATTGTCTAGTAGTAAACCCCCTGCCATGAGAGTTTAATCTAGGGCAGAGAACTAGAGACTGTCACACTAACCAGCTGCATGCCACTAAAGGGTCTAAAAGTGACTGCAGTGAGAGGCTTTCCTGGCATCTGTCCTTGCCAGATCCAAGTGTAGCTCCACTTTTTCAGAGGAAAGCAGCGCAAGCCCTTACCCCAGCCACCATCCCGGTACTTTTCCCCAAAACAAATCACTTATCAAAGGAGAGGATATTCTTTCTAACCGGGCCAGAAAACTTCAAAGACAGCAGTAATTGAATTCAACACTGATATGAAGGAAGAGAATAAAAAGAGTGATCTTATCTCTTTTCACTTTCTGTGTGGTACTCATATACAGGGTTTGTGTCTTCCAAACTAACTGACAATGAAGAGAGAGAAAAGGAGGAAATAAAAAATGTCAATGGCTCACTGTGCCATTACAGCCAAGAAATTGCCACATATCCATCTAAAATGTCATCTCATCCAGAATATTATGTTCTGCATTGATCACAGGGTTTCAAAAAAGGTGTTAAACTGGCAGAGTTTCAGAAAAGGAAGCTCAGATCTCTGAAAAAAAAAAATCCAGAGAAATTAACAGAGGGGTGTTAAAACACTCAGTAAGGTTGGAATCATTTTACTTAAAAAGGTGATACACAAAGGTTACTCTTTGTTTTAATGTGAGCCCATCAGTATAAAAACACATGCACTGATAGTCTGGAAATGGTTGGGAGCTTCTCATCTCCATTTCTTGTAATAAATAGGCATGAAAGAATTCAATTAAAGGATGATAAATTAATAATAAATACTTTTTTTTTCCATATAGCAGAATGGAATTTACTGTTCCTCAAAGCTACTGAGGCCAAAATCTTAGAGATCCAAAAAGAAAATATATCTCTAATCAACATCCAGAATTCTTACAAGTGTCAGAAAATTTTGTATTGGAATATGCACAAAACTGCATGAGTAAGGCTAAGAAATTTCTATCCAGCAGAAGTTTAAGACCTAAAGGAACAGAAAGGAAAAGAGAAAATTTTTCTAGATTAAACAATCAAGAAATTATCTTTTTTTTTCTGTAGCTACAGATACAGTAAATAAGATCCTTCCTAAGGTCAGAATAAAAATGCTGGGGGAGTTAGACTTCTGGTCCACTCACTCCACTATTGCAATTCCTAAAATAAAGAAGATTAAATTTGTCTAGAATAGATGAGTGATGTTACATTTTTCAACGGAAATAGATCAATAGAAACAGTATCTTTCAAGCAATCTTACTCCAAAAATATACAGGTAATGAACAACGCTATCTTCCTTACATGATGTTTCATATTTTTATTAAGCAATACTTTTTATGTTATTTCAGTCTAGCACCTTCAGGTACAATTGTTTTGGGATTATTTCTTTATTCTGTATTTGAGTTCATCCATGCATCGCATACTTTATCTTTACCTTGTCTCTGTTTTCATCCAAACTTTATCCTAAAAAGCAGCTTGGTGTATGATTAGTAAATTATAATTCATGGTGCATACTTCATTGTACATACTCATCTATACTTTGCAGATATTGGGCTTTTCATTGTTTTAATGGCAACATAGTTATTGAATAAAAAAGAAAGAGATGTCTTTTAGTAAGTAAAGGAAACATTTATGACCTGACTTTCAAAAGTTATATCCAAATAAATATGAAGAATAGAACAATAAAGTATAGAGAATTCCACAGTCATTGACTGATACTACAGTATGCCTGTGATAAACAAGGTTAACCAGACAGTTGAAAACACTATTTTCACACTCTTCAAAATTGAGTGCTTTTATACACTGATTCATTTTAATGAAATGTGAATTAAAAGTCTTATTTTCCCATTTGCTTGTATATCAGTAAAGTGTTTTTCACATGGCCATTATAGCCCTTTATCTCCTTTGCCATTAAATCATTCCTTCTTTATCTGGATCCAGTGGAGGGCAACAAGGATGATTGGGAGACTGGAGCATCTCTCTTATGAGGAAAGGCTGAGGGAGCTGGGCCTGTTCAGCCATGAAAAGAGACAGCTGAGAGGGGGCCTCATCAATGTCTGTCAGTATCTGAGGGGAGGGTGTCAGAGGATGGAGCCAGGCTCTGCTCAGTGGTGCCGAGCAATAGGACAAGAGGCAATGGGCAGAAACTGATGCACAGAACTTTCACCTGAACACGAGGAAGAACTTCTTTACTCTGCAGGTGACTGAGCACTGGAATGGATGGTCCAGAGAGGTTGTGGAGTCTCCCTCCCTGGAGATATTCAAGAACTCTCTGGAAAGAATCCTGTGCTTTGAGCTCTGGGATGACTCTGCTTGAGCAGGGAGGTTGGACCAGACCCAGCCAGAATGTGGTTCCTTCCAGCCTTACCCATTCTGGGAATATATCTGGTTTTCAACAAGTCTATTTTCTTCTGGTGTGTGTATTTTGCTTACAAATATCTGAACTGTTTTTGCTACTAAAAAAAGACATAAAATAAGCCCCACTGCACCAAATTTCCCAACATTTTTTTGATATTATCATTATTATTATTCCTTAATTACAGTTCATTTCTTAAATGGAAGAAGAAAATATCAATCATTGGTGAGAGTTTTAGATAACCTGCAAAGTCTTATAAAATTAAGCCCTTGTTTTTCTAAAAAAAACACCAGAAAACAGATTAGTAAACATTGTTATGAAGCTTTACTCTTTATAGATGCTATTTGAAATCAGCTAAAATGAAACAATCTTCCTGTGTAGCTGCTATTACATAGAATTAAAATCTTTCTTACACTAACATTTAAGTAGGTACAGTTTTGACTTTATTTCATGCTACATTTCTGAATGTTTGATAAAGTGGCCTCACTGCCTTATTTCCTTAATGAAATATCATAAAGCTTTGATACAAATAAATAAATAAATACATAAATAAAGGCAGAGCATCTAATGACCTATTTTAATTTCCTTTTTTAAACAGGCAAAGCAATCTCAAAGGCTTGAGTGGGGATTAGAAAGAGGTATTTTCTCATTTTTTTGCTGTTGACTTACAAAATAAAAAAAAAAGGCAAACCAAGAACATTTTGTAAATGCTATTGTAGTGTTAGTGTTAATTTTTACAATTAAATATTTTAAAGGAATTAATTTTGAAAATTTTATGCATGATCTATGCTAGTCTCTAAAAAATTAAACTTGGAAAATTGCATTCAAATATATTTGTTTACCAATATTTTCAAATACTTTTACATAGATACATTACAAATCGGCATGGTATTCACTGAATTTATCCAGATTCCCACCCTGCATTGTCTCTGGATAAGCAAGTGAGTTTCAAATAATTTTGTCACACTCATGTGATGAGAGTTATAAAGTAATGAAAGGATGAGAGCATCTATTGTCTCACAATAGCTGTAAATGAGCCTACATTGGACTATTGAAAAAATCTTACTCTAATCAGTTGCAAAATTTTTAGTGTAGTGATGAGGTCACAGTCTTCAACAGCGTAACATATACATTACAGAGAGTGGAATAATATGCAATTTGCACAAATCGGGCCTGTTCAATTTTGTTCATATTACGTTGAAAATTATTTCAAAGGTATCTTTCTAAAGATCCCTACCTCTACTTGTTAAATAGTATTTCTGTCTTTGAGTGGCAGACTGCATTGGCAGACCTTCCTGAGACTTTATTTTTCACCCACGTTGCTACTCAAATGAACCATTCAAATTATACCCTGAACCTAAGCAGCTGAGTTTTCTGCAACTGTAAAAGAAATATGCTCAGTACAAGAATGACTCCCTTGGAAATTAATCACACCTACTTACATTCTAGCTCCATTCCAAAACTCCCACTTTCCTACAAATTATAACTCAGCAATTTAGGTACATAAAAATCAACAGGCATCAGGATGCTCCCACACTAGGAGGATTTCAGGTCAGAATACTCAGCATTGTGAGGTTATAAGCTAAACCACCTTTTACTATGCACTTGAGCCAGATTATGAACATCCAAACTTATTACATTGCAGGTATAAGAGAAGACAAGATTTTCTTTGCTGTGGGACTACACCAGAGTTCCTGCCTTGTTCAGCACCAAAGCACCCCACACCACACTCAGAGAGAACAAGATCCCTCTGAGCAAATTTGGCAAGGGCTTCTCAACCTCTGCAGAGAGAAAGAAGCATTTCTTTGACCACAGGAGGCTCAAAGGGCTTTCAGATTTCACAAATCTTCTGATCATTCCTGCTACAGATACAGAAAAAGCTATAGATATCACAGAGAAATAGATACTGTGGGAGAGAAGAACCAGATTTTTTAGCCTGCCAAAAGTCCAAGGTTCATTTCATATCAAGGATAATGTGACACAAGAACAAATGACCATAAACTGGGCATGAAGAACTGAAATCCTTCTGGAAATCCAAAGAAAGTGCCTTGTTACCAAAATACTGGGAACCCCAAACATCAAATTGCTTTTAATGTGGACTTTAATAAAATTACCAATGGCATTGCATGATGCAATTTCAAGAAAGGGAAGGAGGGAGGGAGGGAGG
>VZTE01005667.1:948108-998551 GCA_013397775.1 Eulacestoma nigropectus | reverse complement strand
AAGGAAGGAAGGAAGGAAGGAAGGAAGGAAGGAAGGAAGGAAGTCAGTCATGCTTAGCTAACCAGGATATCAGAATATAAATAGGAACATCTGATATTTCATTTTTTGCCTCACAAACTGCAATGATTAAAGTCGCTGATTCAGGCAAATTTACAGCCAGGTTGATCCAGCTTGCTTAAGACATCGCTGCTGCAATTCATCTGTCAGTGTCCATATTCTGATGTGTATCATCTTCTTCTTTTCAAGGAATATGCAGCACAAAACGGATTCACATTTCCATTCTGCTATCATTAACTGGCAAGTAATACAAAAAGCTAGCCATCCTTTACCCTATAGTTTACAAAAAAAAGCCTATGAAGGCAAAAAAAAATAGCAGTATGTCACTATATTCTTATGAGAAGGAAATAATAGATGTCACTATCTTTGATGGCAATGCAGTACAGAAAATTTTGGAGTCTTGAGGAATTAAATTTAAAAACACTAGAGGTTTTTATAGTAAGTTTTTTTTTCCACTGCAAGCTTTGCCTTCTAAGGTGATCTTTGAAACTATTTTTTTAAATGAATACAAGGTAAGATAGGTAATATAGATAATCTAAGTTTTATATAATTACTATGGACTAATACTGTAAATTATACACCTTGCTCTCTAGTGTTTATTTTTTTATATGAAAGCTCAATATCTTTATGAAAGAACAAAGTTGCACTAGAAATAAGGTATATAAGTTTTGCAGAAGTGCAGCAGTCCTTCAGACAGTATTCTAAAATACAAATCTATTTTCTGGGAATTAGGTTTTTCAATAGAGCATGCTGTACACAGATTTGGGGGTCAATCATTCTCAATCTTCATCAAAGAAATTTGAGACAGTTTGATGATCAAAATTAATTAAATGAGAAAGACATTTTTGTAATACATGTAAAATTGAGGTCAGAAAGGAAACGTTTGAAATTGTCTATAAAATGAAACTATAGACATATATCAGGTGTTACTAGAGACAATCATTTTATTGATTGTGTTAATCACATCCAGAGGACAATTCCTAAATAGGTAATTAAATGACACTAGAGACAGAGCATTCCACTGTGCTCCTGGGCTCAGTACTCACTGTCTTATTGGTCTTTTGCCATGAGACAACCCTTGCTTTTGGCACCTCTAAAACTGCAATTTTAGAAAACACTGCATACTGTCATAATGACCTAAAGATGTGAAAGCAAACAAGGATTTTTAGCATTAAAAAGGGAAATCCTACAAATGGAAAATAATGGAAACATCTTTGTTCAATAGCTGATGCCTATAAAGACACCTAACTCCGTGGAATAATTACATGGACGTAAGTTATATAAACTTGGGACAGGCATATAGAAGGAAAGATTTGTAAAATTTTATAATTGTACAGAAAAATCTTCTGAAAATTGTTTTTCAAATCTCTGGATCAAATCTAGAAACAGATATGTAGGTAACATATATCAAAATCTCTGAAAAATGAGACATTATAGTTGTTACTCAAATTGTATAATCTTTACGCAAATCTATAATCTAGTTTTGAAACTGGCATTCATTTTTATGGATACAAGTAGTAATTATTTATAACGTTTACTGACAAGTTGGAACATTAAAAGCACTTGATACCACTTTTTTTTTTATTCCCTAGGTTGTACAGTGTAAAAAGAAATATCCTGCTTTTCCAGCAAATTTTAAATTCATGACAGCACCTCTGTAATGCATGTTTGTAAAGGCGACATACATTACATAGGAAATTAAATGTGCCATTTGAAACTATTCATTTTGTAGAATTACTGTTTTTACTGTTGAGATGTCTTCTACCCTGTCACCAAACCTGATCTTTATGTTTTCTTTTGCTTGATTTGGAGGAATACGGATTGAATTCATTATGTCTAATATAAGACACTTGTCATCAAAAATTATCTCGATTGTTCCTTTAAGGTACATAAAAAATAGTGTGATTTTGGAGTTTTTTAACTCAGTAGTGATATTGTCATTGATATGAATAGGGAATGGATAAATGAGTGTAATTTACACTCTTTTAAGAGAAAAAAAATACACAAAATCCATAAAGTATTGACGATTTCTATATTGATGAAGGAATATGTACTTCACATGCAGAGAAGCAAAAACAAATTAGCTTCAGACTCTCAACAAGATCAATGAGTGATCAGTTACTGATCAACCAGTAATGATTATCTCCAACCTATTCTTATGAAGTGGATAATGGAACTGGCTCTCGGTATCCTATTTTGGATTCTTGGCTTGAAGATTTAAAAGCAGTGTAACTCATTAAGTGATGCAGGCTTTTGTGCTGAGGGAGCTAAGCATCATTATGACTTAACGACAGGTAAGTACTTACATAGTAAGTGTTCAATGCCATGTTGGCTATTGTTTCAAATCACATGTAATAGTTGGAGGTACAGCATCAGAAGAAAAATTGTGGAGACATGGCACAAGAGAAAAAATTGAGATGGTAAAAACAATAAACATTACATAAATTCAACATCAATTATTCAATTCAAAGAATATAATCAAATCATAGAAGCCTATAAAAAAGACTGATGCAAAAGCACCCGGAAATTACATGGCAAAAATTTTTTTCTGCTGACAAAAGTCATGCACTTCTCTTGGTGCTAAATTTTAAATGTGGGGAGAAAAATAATGAGATTTATCCAAAAATACCTTTTTTCAAGCTTGAAAAATAAGTCAAGTATCCCAGATGATAACTGTAACAGAAGGAAAAAAAAATAAACAAGTAATTTTTAGTAATTTTTTCATTGCTTAAAAATTCTATTTCTTAGGTGTATTTTGGAAGACAACAAGCTTTTAGAACCACTGGTATAAATAATAAAGTCAAAGTGATACCTGCCATCAGTAGCCCAGAACGCACATCTGACTTTTTCCACCCTCTTCTTTCCCCATCTTAAAGCACTTACCAATGGAGTAAATGCTCCAGCTTTTTAGAGATCTCATGATCGTATTAACAGCCAGTGTAATATCAGGAAGAAAAGTACAGCTGTAAGAGTAGTATTCCTGTATTGAGAGGCAAGAGATATGAAGGAGAGATATGAAGGAGGGATGGTTCTTGTGATGGAAGGAATATGCTCCTCCATTGTGGTACAATCTGACTTCATGAATATTACAGCTCTTTCAGCTGAGGATTAGGCTACAACAGGATTTCTCTCTTTAGTCAACCTTCTTCTCTCCTTTCCATCTCCTACCTCCATCCACAGAAAAGGTTCTGATCAAGTAACTGACAGAACTGTGAATGAAGAGAAAAAAAGATCTAAAGAGTAATGCATTGATTCATTCCCTCCTATCAAAGGTTTGGCTAATCTTATACCATTTGACTTGGTTTAGCTAGAAATCTCCACTTTACCTAACATTTAGTGATGTTATATATTCATATACAGATATCACTTCACAAGGCTTAGAAAGTTCTTTACAAATTGAATGTACCATGCAAAAATCTTTTCAGGCCCAGGAATTGTAGCTAGCTCTAAGGTGAATTTCAGGGGCTATAGTGATTTTACACAATATTTTATAATAGAAATTGAAGGTTGCATCCATTTTGAACTTTAGGTGAAGTTAGGTAAGGAGAAAATAATTATCTAATCTGGAATTGGAACAGAGTGCTAACAACTCCATTCTTTCAGAACAATACTGACAGGCTTTTGGTTTTGTCACTGATGTGAAAAATGCAATCACCTTTATAATATGGAGTCCCTTACTCACTGCTGAGCCATAAATTCAAAATTGACTTGAATCAGAACAGGGTTTTGCTAAAAAACCCTCAACAATTACCTCTTGATTTTCTTTTTGGTTTTCTTTCCTGGTTTTACCAGAGGGAAACATACATCTTTGATTGCTTTTTTTCTATCCTTTTTTCTCCACGAACCAGCCTGTTTGATTACAAAACTAGAAAAATATAGTCCCAAAAGGTTTTTCCAGTGGAAAAACCATTTTAGATGCATCTCAGCAGTTGATCTCTGTTCTTTGCAGCAGCACTAACATTGCTTTTTTTCTGTCTTAAGAAAAATCCCAGGAGCACATGGTCTCTGTACATGCTGTGCACGAGCAAAGACATGACTTATGTGTCTGTAATGACTTTTAGGGCTGTTATAAGGTTGCTGTGAACTGTGGACTCATGATCTGAGAGTAACTTACCAAAACATAGGATCAGGTGAAGAGCTGGAATTTAGGACTTTGACACGCCCAATCAAATTAGTACAATGATCAACATGCAGATATGCCCAGTTTGGCAAGACAGAGAGCTGGAGGGTTGGCCTGCTGACAGCTCAGTTGTAAAGATTGTTCTGCCTAGAACTGCAAAATCTCTGTGCTTCTTATAAATTTCCAGGTTGGTTTTTTTTTTTTAATATGAAAGGAATAAGTTGTTGTTTTCTACAAATACTGTCAGTTAAAACACCTTAAATTTCCATGAAATAAATATTTTTTTTTTTGTTTTCTTTTAGTTTTGCTTTTACCTGAGCTCAAAAATCATTCATTTCATCCAGAAGCAGAACCTTTGATACTGATGAATACCCTATAACAATTTTACATGTATATTTCACAGTGACCCTTGTGTTAAAATCACATGGGACACTTAGAAAATCATAATTGTAGTTAATCTTAAAATTAACTAAATCTTTAAACATTACCAGTAATTATATTGGAAAAAATAGCTTCTTGTTGTAGTGGTAACTCAGAAAAGACCCAGGAATGTTTTTGCAGTTCTCTTTCATCAGTTATGCTGTCTGAAGGAGATACATCCATTGCAATTATCCTATAGGTCATTAGAAATGCTGAAGCTACAGCCTGAATACAGACAACATACATTAATTAGAGACGAGGTTATCAAGATGTGAGTACCAAATCACTGGAACTTCTACACCATGTTTCAACTCGAGTGGAAACAATGGAGGTGAATACTTTCCTCACCATCTGTTCATAGGAAGTGAAGACAAATATATCTGTGTCCCTGAGCTATTTTCTGAAGACTTAAGAACAGCTGTAAAAGAGGTCAGAAATAGGAGGAGTTTATCAACTTTCTTATTAACCAAAATCAGAAGATACATGTTTCCAAGGAAGTAACGTGTATCAGAATGAAACACGCTGAGGTTCATCAGCAAAAGCTCATGCTCATTTCTATCAATCCCATCTTCTGATTGGATTGTCTCACCATGCAGAAGCTATTTGAATCCACTCCTTCTCTTTACTTAGTGGGACTAGGACCCAGCAGATGCCTTTTTTCTCTGTTGTGCCAGGTCATGATGGCACTTCGCAGCTGGTGCAAGGAATGCAAGGAATGGTGCAAGGAAAGGAGCTGTCTGTTCAGGGATTCACCAATTAGAGCAGGAGGATGGAGCACAGAAGATAGAGTATTATGAGTTATTATAACATTATAATAGTTGTTTCTGCCTTTTATAACATTTAACACAAGACACTCATCGTTAAATATTATTCAACTTTTCTGTACAAGAATTAGGATCAAATTACAGTAATCCAAAACACTACAACAAGCTACCTCTCAGATTGTCCTTCAGGATTTTTACGTATTTTCCAATCATCACATTAAACTAGCCTATTAACTTAAACAGTTAATATTAAAAGTAATTCTCTTACCACTTTCCCACTGCCTTGGCACTCTCCTAAAAGAACAGAGCAAAACTTAGCAAAAAGTTATACATAAAATCTAAACAGCCCGCCACTGAGTTCAAATAATAGTAAGATGTAGTGTAGTATTCCAAAACGTCCCCTACTACTGGGGGTGCTCTCTGGTCTGGGCTGGGGCACTTAGAGAGCTATCTGAGGGGGGTCTGACCCTCGACCTCACTGGACTCTTCCCTACACCGGGGCGGCTGGCTCCTGAGGGGAGAAGTGCAGGCGAGACGCCGGTGATTAGCGCTGGGAGGAGGGCGTTCCTCCGTCAGGCTTCCTCTAGTGCTAGGTAGCGACGCAGCAGAAGGATGAAGAGCGCGGGAGTTGAGGTTCTCCAAAGCTCCGTTTATTCGGGGGGAACCGGGAGGGGTCAGGCAAGGGGGAGAGAGCTTGGAGAAGCCCCCCGCACACGGCTGTGCAGGAGCTTATAACTGGGGGGAAAACTGGGAGGGGTTTAGGGGAAACAGCCAACCGGGTGAACCTGAGGGCGGGTTTGGACTACGGGGGGACAAATTACAGAACTTGGGGGGCGAATACGTAACTTAACAACCAGTCAATAACCGAAGGTAACAGAGTTCTCTAGAAACAGGGGCTGGGACTGCCAGGCGACTCCGCCTAGTGGGAAGAGCTACACAGTGGTCTCGGAGTCTTCTTCCCAGGGGGAGTCATCTGAGGGGACGGGGCTGGGGGAGCTCCCATATTTGGGGGCTGCCCCTCTACAATGTAGCATAGGACTCAGTCAGGTTCTTGACCCACTTTGTTAAATTGTTCCCACTGAAATCAGAAATAAAATTCCCACTGACCTCTCAGGGAGTGGAATTGGTCTGATAATAAGCAGTTTTAGCAGATGAACTACAACTGCACCTTTCCTCCTGCATTCTGCATTTTTCCTATTCTAACTGGTCTCCTGGCCTTTCTTTCCCTTCGGGTCACTTGTCCTCTCTGACCTGCATCTGTTTAATATTATTTCACTTGGACTGTCCCTAACCTCACCTCAGTTTTTAATCCATGTTTAAATGGATATTTGTACGTGAAACATCAATACATGACTATGCAGGTAAGGGGATTTTTTCAAAGTTATCTTCAGTGTCTTTCTTGTTGTCTTCTCTCCTCAACTAAGAAGTAAATTAGAGTAATTAACAAGCAACATCCATGTGAAATTTCTTTGTCACTGACAGGTGAATTCTGCAACTTAATGATGGATGTTCTGATATAAAATGGATAAAAACTAAGATTATCAACTCTATTCCCTAGGATTAACTCAACAATGAATACGTATTCTGTAATAGAAACAGTTCAATGAGTTTAAAGTTTAAAAGATTTTTTTCTGCTAAATAGAGTGTGCTAAAAAATTCTAACTAATCTAAAACCCAGAAGATTAGCCCTCTAGTGCAGTTCTCTCAACTATGCCATATATTTACCTTACCTAGATAGTGCTACTACTGAAATGTTTCTTTAACCTCCTGTGCTCTGTTTTTTTCAGTTTAGAATGGTGATACTTCCAAAGGAAAAAAACTTTCATTTTCCTGGCACTTTTGATTCTGGCTGTCCAGATACAAACTTCAACACAGCACACCTTAATTTCCATGTTTCAGTTTTAGGTTCACATTTTCCAAAAAGAAAAAAAAATCTTCCTTTTGGGCTTGACTTCATAAATGCAAATGATTTTCCTTGCATCAAGCCTAACGTTTTAGAAAATGTTAGGCTGGATGCAAGGAAAGTAATTTTTCTTTGAAATTACAATACAAGTCTCATACATGCAGTATTCTAATCTTCATTTCATTACACAACTGCAGTTATACAAAGTACTTTAAACCCAGAAAAACAATGATTTGGAAGTGATTTCATGCAACAGAACAATTGCATCAACAAAACATTTTCTATTTATTATAAGTGCACTCTAAATGGATTTAATTTTGGAGCTACAACTAGAAAAGATGCTGTTTAGACATTATTTTCTAACCAAAAAACCTGCAGCATGTATCCCTTTTTTTTAATCTAACACATAGCAACTGAAATAATGTTTTATGTAGAATGCTTGTTATATTCTATCACCTCTTGTTCACAGTAAGTAAAGTTGAAGTATAGAGTGAGATTGCCCTTGTCTTCAGATCCAGCAAATAAAGAAATGCAGCACTTCAACTGATAGGAGTAGTCCTTGTCTGAACTAACTCTAGCAATTTTCTGTGGATCTACTGGCAGTCAAATCTAAAGCCCTCCATAGGTAAGTAATTTCCAGAACTAGGGTAAGATTTGGGAAGAATTAGAAAAAAGGATCTCTGGAATATACTCAAGCACGACATAGCAAGATGTGTTAGAGTGAAATTTACAGCTACAGAATGAAAAATGAGACGCTTATTCTAAGTCAAACCTAAACTGGATTCAGATTAGAGATATTTTGCTAACATTCTTGATCATAGTCGTGGCCAGACCTGACTGATGAGCACTTAAATGGCAAAATTCAAAGCACAAGAGGTAGACACATATAACAGATACATCTCAAAAGCTGCATCAGAGGTTTTAAGACAGATTTTTATCAGAAAGCTTCAAATTAACTACAGATAGCTTTCTGTAAATTCTTAAACTCAAGAGGAAAGAAATAGGGGTTTGTAAATATGAAACTAATTCTAAAGCATTGCAGCAAGAAAAGAGTTGGATTTTTTTTTTTTCAGATTGCTACCAGCACTGTATTTTTTGTCCTTATTAACGTGCTGTAAAAAACTTCATGAACATCAGAGAGCTTTAAAAAATCATGAGGTTTTGAGGATGGCATTAAATCCTCTGACAGTCTATGTGTTTGCTTTTTGAAGTTTCCTTTTAAATTATTCTTTTTTACATCTGGATGAAACTTGAAATGCCTAATTATAGATCATGAGGCTAACATGGGGCAAGAAAGAAACCAAGAGGACTGAAGCTGACAGAACTCTTGGGTTAGTAAGCTCAAAGAAGTTTTAAGGCAGAATATGATGATACACTACTGCACAGACAAAGGCTATCTGATTTCAGTGTCTTCTAACTGACTAGCTCCAACTAGGGTGATAGAAATGGTGAACCTTTTTTGTTGGCCTTCTCCAGAGGGTGCAAACTGAGAAAGGAAAGATTGAAAAGCTATATTGTTATCTAAATGGCCCAAAGTTATTTTATTTGTGGGGATTACAATTGTGGGGAATGTTCAGGGTCTGTGCTGACTGAGTATCACTAAAGAAAACACAGCAAACCAGAAGGGTAGAGCTGTTGAGGAAAGCAATCTCTAAAAAATTTGTGGTGAATGTCAGAGCCCAATGCAAGGACCTTTTGCTTTTGCTGTTACCACTGCAAGACACAATCCTACCAGTAGTTATCTCCAACAAACACTCAATAAGAAGATGCCCATGGAGAATGGGACTGTGTTCATCTGCAGTTTTGCTGGGAAGTGGCCTGTGGTCACTGGAGGGCATGTAAATCACCATAGGTCAGTAACGAAATGCCAAATAGTCACTAAGGACAACTTAAAAAAAAAAAATCTTGTTGATTCCTGCTCTTTAACCCAAGTCTCTATTTGGTAGTGCGAGTATAAGCTAATTTGGGGCATAGTTCTAGCAGTGGAGTCCTACAAATCTCCACTTCACAGCCATGCAAAAAATTTCAAAAGCTAAACATGGAAAACCATTTACATATAACAAATCTATTATTTACATCAAATAGATTCTGTCAGAATCTATTGCACATTCTACAGTATGACGAAGATCTGCTGAGCATTAGCTGACTGATATATGTAACATAAACTAACATCAAATGGCTCAGACAAGATTCTCAAAGACAGATAATCTTCCATACCATCTACCTATCAGCTACCTATCAGCATTAAAGTGCTCCAAAGGTCATACACTTTCTCCTCTAATGAGGAATAAGTTACCTTATGCACACATCTGTTCTTATTCAGTTAATGAAACTTCTCTTCAATTGATTAACTTGTTGACATATAATACCTTGAAGACCTCACAAGCTATATGTCAAATTGTGACGTGCACATATAAAGAAACACACTGCTGGCAGGAGTGAAATACAAACTTCAGGGTCAGAGAGCTAGCTAGACACTTGATAATTTCTGATTCCAGCCTTAAAAAAAGATGGTTTTGGATATCAGCCACAAGTGCTATTGAATTTATCAACATGAATAATAAAATAGAATACCGTGTGAACAGATAGATGCAAGTAACCAAGGTGACCATGACCCACAGCTGAAGTGAGAAGAATAGATTTATTCTATCACTTTTCTGGCTGGAGGATTTCATGAGCAAGCTGGGTCACATACACTGCTACGCTCATTCCATCTTAGCAGGGGCAAAAAGCACGTGACCTCTTCCCCAGCCACAACATATCAAAGGGTCTGGCACATGCACAATTTACCTCCATGATTTTCTCTGTGCTTTTTATGACCTCTGTTTTGATCTCTCTCCCAAGACAGGAAGCTCAAGCATGTCTTGGAGAGGGCCTCCAAGACTCTGTAAACACTTATGTTATCTCTATACAGAAATTCTACTTCTCAAAACAGAGGATAAGCAGCACTAGGCATAATATATGGTTTCCCACACTGTTATTTGCCAAGACTTGGCATTCCCAGCTACAAGGTCACTTGAGTAAATCTACTATCCTCCTTGCCATTCTTCCACTTTTTATTCTTTCCTCCCAGCAAATTCTATTACCTTTGGGATACAAATGAGGAGAATTTAAAAAGTGAACAGGGCTGTAAACAGTGCTGCAGAAGACATAGAAAGCAACATCTTATATTCTCCACAACTTCGATAATTTCAGAAGGCAAAATATCAGAGGAGGAATTTACAGCCAGAGCAGCTGCAGTGGAACGGGTGGACAGGGTACACCAGCACATTTGAAAGCTGTCTGCACAAAAAAACCAGAGGGAAAGAAGGGCAAAATATGCTTTGAAAACAAACTCCAAAGAGTTTGTTTTCAAATTGTACTTTGTGGTCATTCAGGTGATGAGTGGATGGTTTGTCCATAAAATAAATATAGTCCCAAGAGCCAAGGTGGCATGAACACTACAGGTCTAATTGAAGGGTTTGGAAAGGATATGACACCTGCAGAACCTCATGTTTCTGCCCTGCTGTCAGGAGTCATTCAGTAGCAACTAGAAATGTATTCTTCCATCTCCATTTCCAAGACACTTACAATTTTTCCATCCCAGACACCAGGCCTGCAGACAACTGATTTAAGTCAACTCAATTAACTACTCACTAGTCAAGATCTATTTTGAGTTTCAGTGGAAATACAAATAGGGCATAAGAGCTGTGAAAATCCTGTTAAGCTGGCTTCTCAGTGGGGCCCTCATAGCAGAAATGAAAGCTGAAAGTGTGAGTACACTATTTTAGTGGGGCACAAAGATCAGTCCAGTGGAGGCTACTGATTTGTACAGTCTCAAGCTACCAAATTGTCCTTACTGGGAGCAATAGGTCATCTGCCTCAGGAACACAGCAGGAGACAGGAATTGCTGTCCTAATATGATTTGGTGGTTCTCACTGAGTTTAGAGTGGTAGAAACATTTACAGTGTGCAGCAGTCTGTTATACAGCTCCTTTGGTAATTCAGCAGGAGCTGAGTGCAATTGCTTCATACAAAGGCAAGATGATGGGCCATTAATCAGTAAATCGGTGCTGTCAAGGTAGAAGAGTGACTATTTTTAAGGTATTGAGGATAGCAAAATACCTCACATTAGCCATGCTTTCTCTTCAATTGAACTTTAGGACCAAAAGCACATGGTTTTGAAAGTCTGAATGGACAAGAAATGCAGGAAAAGTCTACAAAGGTGTTTTTCTTATGTTGAGAAATTATGTCATGGGCAGATTCCCAGGAATATTTACAGAAACCCAACTCCTGCAGAAGTAATAGAAATTCATTTCAGTCATTACTGGATGCAAGGATACTCAGTACACCAAACCACAGAATTACACATTACCTTCATAGTAGATGGCACCTAATCAAAGCTGCCAAAATAACCATTTAGACTAATCACTGTTTAGGATGATTTTCACATACAGAACAAAACTAAAAAAAACAGTATATGTCCAGCAAAGAAGGGTCAGGATCTTCAAGTTTCAGCAAAACCCAGCAGAGGGTGAGGATTCTCATTACAGTTATTTATATATTAAAATAATCCAAGACATAGCATGTTAATTCCAAGACCTAAATTATCACCTTAAACTGTAGAGTTCAATGCTTAGCAACCTCTCCAACTGGTCTCATAAACCAGCCACTTGTTTAACTATATTCCAGCGTTTTCTGTGCTGTCTGAAAGTCACATGCAAGTGGAGCACTGCTCACAGTGACTCGTGGTGCCCAACAGCATGACAGCACTGTTGGTTTACACCTCATTCCTTCAGAACTAAGCTGACCACTGAAAAGGAACATCACAGCTGGAAGTTGCCCTTTGCTGCCATGCCACTGGCTGACTCAGTATGAGATTTAAAAACACTACAAATCTTTTTTAGATCTTATGAAAATATTTCCAGAGACAGCTGGGCAGCCTTGCCTGATCTGCATTTTGTTTTTAAATTAATCTCTGCACTGAATTCAACCCATTCAGGTTTTTCAGAGCTGATAAAAACGCACCCAATTTTATTGCGGACACCTTTTTTTTATATAGGAAATCCGTAGGCACAAAAGAAGGGTAAAATGAAAAGGACCAAACTACAGGCTTACCCTATGAGACACAGGATTCCAGGAGTACAGGAGAGGGGACCTTTCAGTCTTCTGTTGCAAACGCACTTTCCTGTTGTGTAGAAGGCAGAGTGCTATGTGACACCAGCAGTGCTGCAGATGGCACAAAAACTAGCATTGCACATTAGCCACTTTTGTTCTGTCTTGCTGGTAATGAATGCGTACAACACCTAGTTTGGCTGTGTTCTTGACAAAATCTGTGTTGCCACAGCAGTAACAGCTTGCAAGACTGCATTCTTAGGCCTGTCACATATACTCTTACCATCCTCAGGTTAAATTTAAAGTTAGTTATATCGTGCCTTACCTGATTTATTAATTCTTTCCTTACTATTACTATTGTACTCATAAAAATCCAGAGTTTAAATTCTAAAATACATTTTACCTCCTTGTGCTCCTTGGATAACCAGCTTGTAAATTAAAAAGTAATATAGCAGCTATTCATTCCATTCTGAAGAAATTAAAGTTACAGCATCATGATTGCAATTATTAATGAATCCATTTCCAAAATTACTTTTTTATGATGTATATGAAAAAAAACCAAATAATAGCAAAACGAATAGGCGAAACCCATAGTGAATGGAGCACGACCAGCATTTGATTCTGATAATTAAAAATACTGAAGAGTTATTTATCAAACTGTGGGGGGAAAAAACCATGATGTTAGAAGCCAAAGTATCTTCATATTTGCAAGAGAACACGTAAAAAAATCTACTCCTGTTTTGTGCATAGTTTGGTTTTCAACAGGATAGTCCCAAAAATGAAGGGAAACTTCATTTAAAGGACTGCAATCAGCCTGCAACTGCCTCTAGGAGTGGTAGGAGTTCCACTGGATGCATAGACTCTATCAAGTCAGTCTTCCTCAGTATAATTGCACCTGCTGACAGACTTTATTAAACTACATTCTATCATAACTGTTGGTAAATTATGGTCTGGGGTACAATGACAGGTGATATTTTTTGCTCAGTATTTTCTATACATCACTGCACTGTCATTGGTTTATTATAGGGACTGATTTGATTTAACAAAGTGTGATGATTTATTGATTATTTTTTTAAATTCCCAGTCTATATTTCAATGGTTAGTGTCACATTCTGTTGTCATTACCTTCAGCTAATTAGCATTTCTGGATTTATTTTTCTACACAACTGACTGAAGATGCAGCACAACAGCAGCAGAAAATTGCTGCATTCCTGGACATGCTCAAGGCCAAGTTCAATGGGTCTTTAAGCAATCTGGTCTAATGAAAGGCGTCTCTGCCCATGGTAGGTGGGGTTGGAACTCGATAATCTTTAAGGTCCTTTCCAACACAAATCATTCTATGATTCTATGACAGATGTGACACAAATAAGACTGCAGTTCAAATGCTTCGGATGGAATTTAAACCTGGTATTTTAGCCATTGGACTTCTACTGGGGAAGCAAAGATCCACTGAATATATCACATATGAATAGCTTCTTAATATTAAACTATGCTGTTGCTCTTGACTTTTTTTTACAGATCTCCTCTCTGTAAATAAAATTCACCTCAGCATGATAGGTCAACAAAAAGTCTATGAATTGAGTCCCACTCAAAATATCACTATAACCTAAATGGTCTTTTAATAACCCTCTATAGAAATGGAAATTCTTCACCCCCACCACCTCCTGCCAATCTCTCTATATATATATTCAGAGGTGTACTTTTTTGAAAACTAAATATAGGATTTTTCATGTTCATTCATATAGCAGGATAATCTAGGACCAAGGACTTCCAACAACAATGATCAAACGAAATGCTTCAACAGGCATGTTTGGTATTTGACAGGGGAATAAAAGGAAAGTGTTAGCAATATCTTGAAAAGCATTCCTGTCAGTAGCAATAAGAAATCTGTCATCATGACTAGTAAATACTTTGTAGTTGAAAATGGTTTATATCTCCCTCTCATTTCCACTTGTATCTGTATCATCAAATGAACTGCTGATCCCGAAGGAAACATGATCAAAGCCTAAGCTTGGAGTTTGCATCTTATCTTCCATATATAGTGTCATTCCCTCTAACAGTTGTTGTAACTGCATTGTGCTGTGCATTATCTTTTCTTTCAGGCATGTGTATGATTAGGTTGTTACCTTATGTTTTCATTATATTGCTTTTCTTCTGTTAACTCTTAAATTGTCAAGAAAAATAAGTATAATAGAAACTCAACTTACTGTGATCAAATACCTTCTCTTTCCCATTCTTGTTTGCTCAGTCTTGCTCAATCAAGGTACAGCATCACAGTCAGTTTTATAACCTCTAGCTATTTTCCTCTAAAGATGCAGGATGGCCACAGGCAACATGCTTAAATCCACAGGCAGTATCAGATCAGTAGAAAACTTGATATACCCGTTTTATTGATTTTTTTAAAATAAATGTTCCACTAGTATAACATTTCTCTATTTGGATAACAAATAATAGGTATACTTTATTACAGTAACATATTCTCAGCTATGTTTATATGTAACATTTACAACATTTTATAGATATAGGAAACCTTGACCTTTATTTCCAAAGTTACTTGTAATATTTAAAAGGAGACAAGCAAATAACATATTTATGCTCATAGAAAGTTTATTTTTATCACTATAACATACTCTCTGTGTTAAGAGGCACATGACGAAATCTTTTACCAAAGTCAACACCAGATTTTTTTTATTATTGTTACTAGAATTATAAATGAGAAGAAAAAAAAAAAAGAACAAAAACACATAAAATGAAAGAAAACAAAAATAAAGGATAATTGGGAAACAAATGCTTTTGTGATTCCTTTTTTATGACATGAAATGCCAGGAAAGGAATTCAAGGCAATGCTACAACTTAACAAATACAAGAATGATTAAGAGCCTTATTGTTTTAAAGCTACTGGTAAATTAACTCAGAATCAGTTGCCAAACTGGAAAAACCTCGGAATATTGCATATCCTTCTGGTCCCTTTTTATTTTTTTTTTTTTTTAGAAATGTTAATTTAAATTGGAATCGGTTCCATAGCAGAACTGATACAATGATTAGATGACTGGAAAATTTTTTCTTTAGTTGAAAAATAGATTAAAAGAACCTGGATTGTTTAGTTTGCAGCAGTAAAACTGAAAAGGAAAGCTGATAAAATCTGCAAATATTGAAGGGACAGGAGAAAAGACTAAGATGATAGAAGAATTACTTCAGTTATAAGACGTAATTGTCTACGGTCATGCTAAAATAAATTCTGCTTGTAATAACTTAGTAGAAAAGAAGTGTGCTTTCCAGGCTTTCACAGACAGAACTTCTGAAATGGAAATTAAAATGTGGAGGGAGCACTTATGTTCTTTGCAAATGAGAGAAAACCTGACAAGGGATCATGGAGCAAAAGAGAAAGCTTGGGTTTAAAAGCCTTTCCTAGCCATCTTTTTGACCTCAAAGGTAAGGTTTGCAGGAACAGAACTGTTGTTAGAATGTCTGATCTCTCCTGCTTTAATCTTGCAGAAAATTACAGTTGATGCTTTTGCCTCTTTCTGTAGATCTCAGGTTTATCGAAGTGCACTGAAAAGCATTTTATTAACTGTTATGTGGGAGAGGTAAATGTTAAGTAACATAAATATATGTGAAAACATAAGAGTGGGGAAGGCAACAGAGCCTCAAGTACCTCAAGAAGCCCACTCTGCTTTTGTCCTTTATATCACCTTTTTTTTTCTCCTTTTGTAGCTATGTATCCACAATTTGTAATCTTAATCACCAGCCCTTCCTCCCTTCCATACACGTGTGCTCTCCAAGATTTGGTTTGATGTTAGAGGGTCAGAGCTACAGAAGGAACCAACACGAACACATCAGTCTCTATCTCACACTCAGTGCTAGAAATCCATAACAATTTGCTAGTCTGACAAGGAGAAAAAAAACCCTGCCTTCCTTTTAATCTGTGAGCAGCTGACAAGTTCCCTTCCCTCCTGCTGTGTGGCGGTGTGTGCGGCTGCGATATAAGAAAGTTACCCATCTAACTCAATGTTAGCCACAGCTGATGTTTACTTACAGGGCAAATAATCAATTATCAGCTCTACCAAGTTTTCCAGTCTCAGCATCCCTGTTCATATGCCTCACACAAACAGAAGGAGAATTGTTCCTGAGGTCACTGGGACAGATTGCACAACCTAATTTATGGAAACTGAGAGACATAAACCACTGTACAGCAATAGGGTGCAATTTTACTGAAACAGAAGGAAAGTCAATTGTAAATGGGCTTTTTTGAATCTGGCCTAATAATTGACTTCTTCAATACAAGAATTATCAAAGATATTCATGCAATCATTCTCCTTCTTGCCATATTCTCTATCTATTGGAAACTGAAGGCAATTCAAAGTACTGAAATCATTACTTTTTTACCATTAGAGACTAATGAAGTAGCATGTCTAATTTTCCAAAAGCAAGTGGAGAAAAAGAAATAGTAATGCAAAAACACTCTTTATATAATACAGTCCCACAACTCAAACCAAAAATTCCTCTCTAAAACAGTATGAACAAACTCAGGGTATAATAGATTTAGCAGTTCATGCAATTGTATAGGAAGCATTTTCTTTCCCCTAAAGATTCTTTTTTTAAAAAACACATAATTTAATTATTTTTTAATTAATTCCTTTCAAGAAGGTATAGCATCTTACAGTGTTTACTGTAGAAGTAATTACTTTTCTAACTTAGTCTTTAAATAATGGTAATTCATATACTTTAACATGGGATATGATGGAATACACAGCAAATAGGGCAAATATGCCAGGAATAGATGAAAATTCGGCCGGGCTTTTTTCAGGGAAGCAGAAAGCACATTTCCTTTGAACATTGTTTGACATTAGCCTGATAAAATCTCTTCTGGATAAATGATTTGGACTAAGAAAACTCTTTCTTCCCCTTTCAGTTTACCACATTACTCATGTAATTTCTTTTCTAATTGTCATCTCTGTGGCTCTGAGCATTGCACCTCTCCAGGATACAAAATGCCAGAAGCTAATTTACTGCTCTGCTTAATTAAAGTAGAAATTACCATTGAAGGTAAAAGAAACTAGATCTCTGTTAGCTGCCATGAAAAATAGTAAGATGTTTGCATTTTTGTTCAAAAGTGCCCTTTCTCCCCTAAATTTTCTATAACTTTCTGGACACATTTTACAAAAGGCTCAAATTTCCCCAAGTAACTGCAAAAATATCAGCAGCTGGTGTTTCACAAGTAACAGACTTCTGCTTTAACATGGGCACCATGTAAAAAATGTGGCTGAAATCAGTATACAGAAAAAAAGCACAATGCTTGAAGACTGACAGCTTCAAAAAACTCCGCAATACAAACAAGCTTAGAGTTCTGTATTGCAATCTTATTTTCTGTGTTGAATCTCTCTGTCCTTAACAATAGTAAAAATACATCAATATGAAGGCAGAAAGAATATACAGCAGGAAGGCTTCTACCTTTACAAATTACAAATTACTTTTACACATTACCTTTACAAGTGTCTATCCAATGTTTGATATATTTCAGAATTATTGCAGTTTCCTTTTTTCCTTGAAACTTCTTCTCTGGCTTTTGTGGACTTTGAGAACAGTCACTAAATAGGTGGAACAGGATGCTGCTACTCACAAACAAACATATAATGAAAACAGATGGCAAAATACAAGCTGGCAATAGACTCACTGCATCATGTTTTTGTTGAACACTGATGATATTACATTCTAGTCAGCAAGGATCTGCCCATATATCTTAAGGGACTGTAGTTAAGGCCAACTGGAAAATAAATTTAAGAAACTCTCACAGAACTGCAACAATATTCAGGACCTTTGTTCAGATTAAACAGGAATTAAATTTATTTTCTGGATTTGCTTTTACTCATTTCTTGACACCAAAACCACTGACATTTTATGATATGCTGTTAGCTGTTGAGAAAGCAGGAGGATGACAGCTCTGAGGGATTCTGAAACCCAAACTGCTTGACCTGAATGGTTTACAGTGACCTATGGTCCTTCTTGTCTCCCACTTGCCCCAGAAAACAGGATGAATAACAAATATCGCTTCTTAACTGCAGGGTTTGCAGGTGCTTACAAGGAAAGAACATAACAGCAGAGCTAAAATCTGAAAGCAAATAAATCCAGAAACAGTCTGCAATAAAATTACCTCAGAAGCATGGCTAGAAGATCACTATGGCAGCAGCATTTAAATAAATCAATAAGGAATAATTGCATCTCATTTTTTCTATTCCTTTTGTTACTTCTGCTAGCAGAATCACAAATGTTTACTATTATTTTAGCAAAATATGTTTTAAAAAGAATGTTTCAACCAATCTAGTGCATTTCACATAGGCAGTGTCAAAGGTGGTTTTTTTCGATAGCAAGAAGTTCTTGGATTGAGAAAAAATTCTGTAATTAAATATTTCAGAGAGATGTAAAATGTAATTAGAAATACAGGCATATATTTAGAGAAATAGGGATCTCTATGAGTTACATTTTTAATGTATTTTATTTTGAAAGCCCAGTATATTTACTAGCCTGTGGACCTACGTGAATATACAGTGATTTGCAGGGTATCACACTATCCTCATAGGAGGATTAATGGCCAAAACCTAAAGTCTCCGTGGATCACAATCACACTTGAAGTATTTTCGTGTAATGCCAACAGCAAATAAAGGTTCCATATTAAGTGCTATTGTTCTTGAGAATGAATTGCTTTTGTTCCAAACTCTTCTGACTGTCAATTTAAAATTTCAAGCTTGACTGCTTCAAAGCCTTAATATTCTACCAGATTACTTTCTGGACTTCTTTGCAAAAAACATAAAACATTCTGTTACCAATAAGGTTAAAATATGTAATCTGAATTGTTATTTTTTAATCTGATGCATGCTGCTGGACTCTGCACTTTAAACATCAATTTCAAATTGAAGATATGTGATAGCTCTCCAAAATATAGGAACTGCTTCTCCAGGGTGTTTAATGTGTGCTATAATGCAAACACATGTCTATTTTTACTGGCCTAAATTAAAAGGTAATGAATTTTAGCACAAATGATTCTTGTGTTTGCTAAAAACTGTTGAAAATAAATTTTAACCATTCTTAAAAGAATGGTTAAATGTTGACTTCTCTCTAGATCATTTGAAATTTATGTCTAACATAAAAGATTTAGAAACATATCCCAGCGTGGTTGGGCAAGAGATACAACACACATCAAAATTCTCAATGTGTCCTTTTTTACCTTGGTTTCCAAGGGTAGGAAAGCTGTGCTTGGTCTTTGAAACACCTATGAAACCTCCAGCCAGGTTGACAGTACAGCTGGCACAGAAACAGCAAGACAAGCTACCATTCACTGGATATTTACAGTGACTAAACTGACCAAATTTGAGTCAATACATATCTCACATAAATTCCCATGTTTCCACCCTTCCCTAATCCTGACTAATGTCAAAAGACTTGAGCCTTGTACCTGAGCTACGTTGCCTAGATTTTCTTTTTCAACTTCCTGACGGCTACATGAGAACTGTAATTGCAAGATCCAACTCAGAATATTCTGTTAGTCTGTAAAACTTCCTATGAATCTATTATCAATTCACATAACCTACACAAATACCTGTCAATTTTTTTTTTCTTTTCATGGGCCACAGTGTGGGTATGACTGGGTATCTGCTGTTTCTTACAGTCTTCTGTAGGTGCTAAATGTCTGGAGGAGATTTCCCACAGCCTTCTGTAGGAGCTAGGTTTAAGACATACCTCTGCACACAGCATTTTTAATTGGCTCTTAGAACACAGTTTATTTCAGGGACATGTAAGACTATGTTATGTCAACAATCTTGAGATATTCAAGCCAGCTGTGGAGGAGAAGCATCATTTGGAGATGTCAAGAGAGATTCTGTAAGCAGAATACTAATATTAGCTTATTTTTATTGGCATTACTTCTGAAATCTTGTTTCGTAGATGGACTCCTGCTTGAGTTATCAAAGGTCACCTCCCAAGTAAAAGTAAACTACAATAAAAGAGGTTTTTAACAGTACTTCTTCAAATTTCTTTCATTATAAGTAGAAATATAAGATGCAGCACTTTGAATCAAAGTCTAAAGAACTCAGTGAAAGGTAAATACTACAGAGAATACTATAGAAAATCTTTGTTTAATTATTTTCATAAAATTATGACAAATTAAATTAATTAAACAAAAGCAGTGAGTATACTGCTGGCAAATTCAGACACCAGAAGGCTTGAAATATGTTAAATGAAAACAAAATATAATGGACCCAAGTTCACATAATTGGTTATTTATTTGTTCCCAGTATGCAGTAACACAAATATAATGAATTAAAAGCAAAAGATGAGCACATAAAGTTTCACCAGATTATGAGAAGAGAATGAACATCTTAGATTATGGGCATGCCAAAATTATAAAATATTCACTTTTTTGCAATATCAGAGTGCGCAAGAAAGTTCTTGGCTTAATAGAAATTTTCTTCCCTATGATTACTTCAGTGTCTGGGTTCACAGAGAATATACTTCTAGTACATAAGTATTTTACAATTTCTTTCCTATTCTTTCATTTTATTGTTGCTTGACTTGATTTTTATTAATGCTCTACTTTCTACTGTTCTTTTTGGCTGGGGCTTTCTCTCATGCAATAGTATGATCAAAGGCAAATCAATTCTATTTTGTGAAGTGTTTTCTCTGTACATAAATCAAAGAGTTTCACTAGACTAAGGGGGGAAGTGATTCTGACTTACTTAATAATTCTATTTATTTATTAATTATAGATATTATTTTTAAGTGATGACTGTAGCATGATTCATTGCTTCCTATTAAATCTAGCTCTATGTTGATAAACTATTAAATAAGCACTTCATTTTAGTATTGAGTAATGATGTTGCTACCATTTGCATCCCAGGTTGAGTACAAGTGCTGGAAGGTTCTTACTGCATTTGTAATCGGTTCTATATCAATATTTAGACTGATTAAGAGACCTTCTATAGCCTGCACTTCTCAAATAGCTGCCTCCTCTTAATACTGTACCTTGTGCCCTGCACAAATAAGTTCTTGCTTGTCTTATTCACGAAGGAAGCATTTGCTAGGAAGCCATCTGTGAACTATATTGTAAATTCATGTGTACTTACAGAGGCAGGAAAGAATGAGAGAAATGGAAACCTGGAAGCAAGGCTCATTGCCATTTCAATCATTTCAAAGAATCAACCTCCTGCCCAAAAGCAGAACACCAGGATTCTACTTCTTCTGGGTCCCGAACATAGATGCTACACTACAGGTGTAGTACTAACAAGGTTCCTTATGATCTTATGTGTACACCAACGATATGCAACATGCTGACTACAAGCTGCCTAGGAATTTGCCCTGAGAACCACTGAGGAGAGATTTCAGTTCCATAAAAAAAATATTTTTTTCTGTGTTTTGAGGGTTTTTTGTTTGCGGGTTGTTGCGTCCTTTTTTTTTTTTAATCTGGCAAACATTCCCAGCTACTTCGTATTAAATTCTAAAAGGAGATTCTTTGTATAAGGTGAGTCAAGGTGAGTCTCCCTATGGCACACTTGATAGAAGTTACTTTGTATCTGAAATGATGACATCTTCTCTTAATCAGTGTGATGGAACTAGAAAGCAACTGCTACATTGTAAGAAAACTAGCACACAGAGACAATCAGAAAAAAAAAGGGTCAGATGTATATGAATATGAATATCCACTCCTAAGTGAAAATAGGCCTCTAAAAGAATAGACTTTAAAATCATACTTTAGCAAGAAAAAATGTTTTGGTTCCTTCACTAAATTGGACAAAAACATTATGATTCTGAACTCTCCCCACAATCTCCATCAAAAAGAGAACATAAATGTCTTTCAAAAAGTGTGCAGCACCTCCCCACATTGAAAAGTTTGTTGAAATAAAAGGCACTATAAAAAATTAATTACCATTCATTATTTCTATGTTCAATCAGTCAGCATTTTCCAAAGGGGGAAAACACAGACTTCATCAAAGTATTGCCTATTACATCATAATTACAGAATCACAGAATAGTTAGGGTTGGAAGGGATTTCTGTAGATATATTTTCTCTAAAGCAAAGGAAGCAATACTTTTTGCCAATGTAAATGATAGTAGCCACTGATCTTTGCATTTCCAAATACCAAAGCATAAAAGTCAAAATATGCAGCTTTGCCAGCCTGCGTAATTTGCCTCGGGGAAAGTAAAGTTGAAGAGTGGTCCTACAATGACAGATAGTCTGTTCAGAGCACAGGAAGAGATCAAGGGATGCTCAGAGCAGTGCTGCTCAAGAGGAAACATTTGAGGATGTACCCTACTCTTTTATAGATTTTTCTTCTTTTTTTTTTTTTTTATTTATGATGCTATTTCTCAACTTTTTTTTTTTTTTTCTTTGTTGGGACTCATTTTGTTGCATAACAGTTTTCACTTTCGTCACATCTTTCCTGATCTCTGCACCACCAGATCTGAAGATTTATACTCTAGATTCCCAACAAAATTCTTTTTCATGACTTACTATTTTATGAATGAAGAGTGAATAACAGAAATTCTCAATGTTAAAGATTATCATAAATTTTGCTGTTCTGTAGTGATGTAAAAAAATCAGATAAATATATACAAGCCCCAAAATGGGCAGTGAAAAATCAGATAAAATTCCAAAACACAGTGAAATAAAAAGAACTGAATTAGACAGAAGTTTCAGAAGGATAATCTCATTGACAGAAACTATTTTTCTCAGCTGTTTCAATATTGTTTCATCAAATCAGTAAAGCCATATGACTGCATGGTTTTGATTTTTTATTTTACCACCAAGTAAAGTTAGATGATAAACTACTGGGTAAATTTTTGGGGCAGATCAACAATATCTGCTGTATAAATGGAAATTATTATTTAATGTAGCTAAAAAATAATAATGGTTATCCTTACATAAACTATTTTCATATGCATATTTCAGATCAAGGTCACCTTAGTGTTAAGCTCTATGATTTTATTGCACTGTAAAACATTCTTTGCAGAATCATTTAATAAATCAAATTGAATACTACCTATAAATAAGGCTGATAATTCCCAGAACAGTAAAATCAAAATGGTCCAAAAACAAGGTGATTTATTTTTCCTATCTTCTTCCTGAAGCTATGGACCACAAATCTTTCAATACAGAAATCTTAATGAAGGTGTGTATCTCTAATAAATTTTCACCTCATTAAATTTCATTTTATATATGTGGTCTTTTCAACTATAGATCTTAAAATCAGAATAACCTGAGAAATGTGTGCTTTACAGTATTTTTATTGCATGTTCATCTGTTGAAAACTGCTCACTACTAACAAACTTTTTAAATACATATATCTATATAACCAAGCAAACCAGTATAGGCAGAGTCATTTTTTAATTTTGATACTGAAATAGTATAATAGCAGTTGCAACAAATATTTTATGGTAAAATAGAAATTTCCCTTCTGTCTCTGAATATTATTCAAATCCTGTTGCAATTCTTCAACAGGATTATCTTTCAGAGGGATTAAAACAAATGACGTCATAAGGACTGGTTAAACAATAAATAAAAGAAGGCTTTGTATTATTGCACAGAAAGTTAATATCACTCTAACATCATTATTATGATTGGAAGAAAGGCTTTTACAATGTCACATTATTTGAGAATGTGACAGGGTTAATGGCAGGTTCAGAGTTTCCATAAGAAATCAGACTCTTCAGACACCTTTGAGGCTTTCCCTGACCTGACCTGACCTTCCAATATGGTTTATGGCTATATGGGATGTCTACTCTGTTACGAAAGCATTGCCTGTTCTATTATGTAATTTAAAAAATTACATAAAATTCTACATGATTGTGAGAAAACACCTTTATTTTCCTGTAGCGGCATGGTGTAGGCGCTATAATCACACCTCTCTGAGAACTATTCCATTGCTCATTTTCACTCCCTTAAAAAAAAAAAACCTAAATATTCTCCCAAGAACTACATTCTGTGTGCTCAGAAAACAGACTCAGTAGTTTCTGCTTACAATAACATCTTTAGCTGCCAATATTTTTTCTGGGTTTATGGTCAAGCTACAAAAAAAGATAATTTTAACAACTGACCTTTGTTTCACTTCTGAAAACAGAAGTAGATATGAGTATTAAAATCCTTGCTGTCACTTCTATGATGTGTACATGTTTGAGTCTATAGTCATAGAAGCAAACACAGGTGCATGATATGCTGTCACAATACGATATGCAACAACAACAGAAAGTAACTTCTCTGGGTTCACTACTACATGAAAAGATAAAAAAAGGCACGGAAGGTATTCTTGACTACTTCATCCAGATATAGCAATCATATTTTATTTTCTGAACTACTGAATTTCTGGAAATCAACTGATACTTAAAAATAAGCCACCACTCCGACACAAATAAACTGCGTTGTTTACTTTGCATAACATGTAGGAAGATTTCTTCAAGGCCTGCTATTCTGAAGATGCAGAAAAGACCACACTGAAAACAGAGGCTTCAGCAGGTAGCAATGCATCTACCTGTCTGGAGGAAAAAAAACCAAATTCTTCCTTTATGAACAAGGTAGAAGAAACTGAGACACCTCATATTTCCCTCATTATCCTGTTCTCACTCTGCAGAAACTGCTATTGTGCTGGAATAGCCTGAGACAAAGAGGTAGTAAAACACAGGAAAGGGGCAAGGACAATTCCCCTCCCCTTTTACTGTCTTCCCCTGAGGAAGCTGCTCGTATAAAGCTTGCTATCATCATCCACTGCAGAAAAATGTTCTAAAAAACATTTTATTGGCTTTGACTGCTTTCAGTAGAAATGTAGGTTTAGATTTACCCACTGATCTGAGCAACAAAAGCAGATCTTGGTCTCCAAGTCATAATTTAGGTAGAATTGGGGTCAATTGTTTGAGTTAAATCTGCAATAGAAATTCGGCTGCCTTTTGGTGTTTAAAAGAATCCAAGTACCAATAGCACACTGCAGTCCTCTATCCCAAATGTTTAGCTTGTGACAAGAAGCAAACATCTCTAACTCTGTTTTATATATCATTTTATCTGCACGATCCAACAAACAAAGCAAAAGAATATAGAAATTTGTTGAGTGTACAGTACAAAGTTTACCTATGGGCAAAATACGCACAGCTTAAGAGAATTGTGAAAATGTGACTTTTTCTTTTTAAAGTTAAAATTCATTTTCGTTTAGAAAATAAAATAATGGCTAAAAGGAAAGAAAAATAAAAGCCCAGAAAGGTAAGTTCAGTTCTATTCGTTGCTTACTCATCTTCTACACTTGAATGAAAATAAACTAAATTACTAAACAGTTATCAATTCTATGTCCCACTCTCCACTTAGAAAAAGTTTTATAAAAGGCATAGAGGATCAAACTTTCCTTTTCCTTCTAAAAATCATATATTTTGAAGCTCAATTAACTCTCCAATGAATTGTCTTAGTTCATACGAAATGATAAAGTCTCATCTTTAAAGAGATTTTAAAAACCATTGCGATGTAAGAATTTGCTGGTTTTTAGCAGTTCAAAAGAAAATTAGGTTGAACAAAAAATGCTTAAATTGGTTAATGTGAGGATCTGGATCTTTTTTTCAATACCTAGAAGCAATTCCTCTAAAGCCAATATTCCCCTTATAGCATAATTTTATGTTCCCATTAAATACTCACCCTA
This sequence comes from Eulacestoma nigropectus, assembly GCA_013397775.1. NCBI lineage: Eukaryota > Metazoa > Chordata > Aves > Passeriformes > Eulacestoma > Eulacestoma nigropectus. The sequence continues at coordinate 972,533 of VZTE01005667.1, read as the reverse complement.
AATCCACTCTGAAACATTAGTATACACCTTTGGACTGTAGAAATGCTTGGGGTTTATGTGGAAAGGTCTTGAGAGTGCACAGATGGCTATTACAAATTACTAAAATGGGACTGTGCAATAACAGTGCCAGCTGTGTAACAACCAGTCCATCTCTAAAAGAGATTGCAAATTCAAGGGGGTAATCCTTTCACTAAAGGTCTGAGAGCTGCTTCAGAGGAACTGAGGCTCTACATTAGGAGGACAGAATTCTTTTATAAAAAGGACAGAATGCTTCTAGCATATTGGCCATTAAAACTGTGTTTCCATAGGTGGTTTAGGGAAATGAGAAAGCTCAAACACTCTCTTTTATATTACAACAATTATACCACTCAACACTCAGCTCTGTTTTATTTTAATCTTCCTAATCTGACCATAAAAAATTAATTCCAGAGAGGTTAGATCAGTGGAGAGAATCACTAGAGGGGCAGGCTGATTTCTAGACCATTAATCCTAGCTGAGGTCCACAGTGCTTGAAAACTATCTCTTAAGGAATATCTGCTAGTTTATTTTAAAATATATGATGTCTTTGCATATCATTGAAGTGGGGGGGGGAAAAAACCCATAAAAATTACAAAGAACTGCATTCAAAAGACAGCCCTTGAATACTTAAATTTTGACACCATTTTTTTATTTCAAGAGGCAACAATTCCTCACAAAATTTGTCTTCTCCTTCATTTTCTTTCCTATTTCTTTTGTTCTGGCCCACTGATAAATTTAGCAATTTGAGATCCATATTTCACTAAATGCCTTTTTGATAACTGCTGAAACAGTTATTATATATATTTGGTATCCTAGGGCTCAGTGCAATAGGGAATGACAGTAATAAGTATCTTGCAGAGCAGGTATTTTGGTATCAGCCACAATTAATTAAAGTAAAACTTTAAATAATTCTATCATTGTTATGAATACAGGACCATCTTCACAAAGGTGTCAATAATGTTGCATAAGACTGCAAAAAGTAGAAATTGATATTACAGCAGATACTGCTTTCTGGTGTCTCAGCTGAAACACTGAGGACCAAATAAACTATACCATCACTTTTTTCTCCTACATTCAGATTTAAGCAAAACTCTTACTCCATACTGAAGCAATGTAGAAGCCACTATATTTTCCATTTTTATACCTAAATAAATACATGAATGAAGCAAAAGTTCCAATCTTTTTTGCTTTTTTTCCTCTATCATGAAGAACTGGATCTAATCCTTACTCAATACAAGGAACCTGATTCTGGGAAAGTATCAATATAAACAACAAAAAACAACTGGGTTAAGGACACAGTTTTCACAAGGAGGTTAATCAGCTGAGGATTTAAAATTCTAGTGTGTCCTTGAAAATCTCAAGTAAAATTTGTCCTTCCAGAATTTAAGGAGAGCTTTTCATGAGATTTGAATTGAATCAACAAAAATAACTGGGTTAGGTTTGCAGCATGGCAGTATGATTCTATCCTTTCAGAGGCTGTAATTCATAAATGTATGTATAAAGGTAGAAGACAAAAACGAGTTAAAAACATCTTCATCAGATCATACATAAAATACATGGCTCAAGGGGATAGAAAATGTTCTTATGGCTGGCTAAGCAGGGGAATTGCTTTGACTACCATCATCTCCTTCTAGTAGCAGAGATGGTACTGAGCATAAAATCTTTCAATAGTTCCTGCAGCAATGTCAGCTGGAGTTCAAGCAGTACCAAAGACTGCTGGAGTGTCCTTTACAAGGCAAAGTTACTGTCCTGTTAATGATATGTTTTGTTTTCCTGATAATGTCATTTGTCCTGGTTTATGCCTGACTTATACCACTATTAAGGAAGAAAATCATAGGTATTTGCAATGATATAACATTTTAATACTAGTCTTTTCCCAAAAGTTCATGTATTTTTTCAGTGGAGGAGGTCATTATTTAGTGCTTCTATTAGGGTAGACCCAGGCTTCTGAGCTGAGCTTTTTTTTGTTCAGATTTAATGGCTCTTTTATAGACAATTGTATCATAAATTGTTTTAACTATTCTATTTGGTCCTTTATTCTATTAAGAATTATTATTGTGCCTCTGGCTTAGGAACTTTACTTGCTAATTCTCCAGTTTTCTAACATCAGTTTTAGGGTTCCACTTCCTGGAAGGCTCCTAATATTTTATGGGGTGACATTTCTCATGTTCCAACCTTCAACTAAGAGGTGACTTTTTTCTTAGTTTGAGGCAGATTGTCCAGCTAGGGCAATAACATGACATACATTGAAGATCACTTTTAAAAGAAATAAAATTAAGGGCACTCATTTATTTCCTTCTAATCATCCTGGAGGGAGAGTTATCAGAGCTGAAGTCATAAATATTTTTTTGGAAGTTGCATTGGATTTATACCATTAGGAAATGGCTTTTTGTTTTCATGCGGGTGCAAACCAGTCATTGGGTAACTCTCTAATCTTCTTTAAAAGTGTTTCATTCACTGGACATAACGAAAGAAAAACATCAACAAAGTTATTTGGAGACCACCATATAGTACATTCTGTAGCAAAAACAACTAGATAGATGGTAGGAAAGATAGACAGTAGCCTGATAGATAATTTAAAGCTGGCCAGAGCACATGAAGGGAAAAATGGCTCTTGCAACACATTCTGTAGCCTAAGAGGTTGACAAACACTGGATATTCCAACAGAAAAACAGAGCCTTATGAGCAATAGTATTTTCTGTCTACTACCTTCGTTCCTTTCCCCCCCATTTGCTTAAGCAGATAAAGGTTAGAAAATGAGTAAGTCTTGGTAGACATTGAAGGAAATGCTTGCAGAAAGAAGTGGGGTAGGAGACAGAATTACTGCTATTGGTGCCATGGAAATAATAAAATGGCACATATTTAGTAAAAATTAAGCTGTTTACGGGAGGGGAATATTTTTTTTTGAGGTTGCTTCCCAGAAAATATGTTCACTAACATGTTTATATTTGGCTAGCCCACCTTTCATAGCTGTTTTCCTTCATCTAAATTGTGACATTTAATTCTTTGACCAAGCACAATATTTTTAGGGTGTTTCATCCCACTCCTCTAGCAAGGATTCCTGAGTGAGGCTGGCTGCTGTCTTCTGCAATTTCATGCATTTATATTTGTATATTTGTATACACATATTTCAATTATGGTATAAATTCCACTTCTCTTTCATCCACGAAAGACAATTAAGAGCTGTGAGGTTAGAATGACACTCCTTCACTTTATGTCAGAATTTAAAGGGAATTTTCTACGACATCATTTGTCTTTTTTAAAGCACATTTCAAATTCAACTGAAAAAAAAATCAAACCCAAAGATGCAAAATTTGTTAAGTTTGCTACCCTCTTATTACAAAGAATATAGTGGAAATAGAATGTATATTTATAGGACAGAGACTACACATAACAGTTCAAGAAAATAGGTGCTTTCTTATAGCTTGCACAACAATATTATCATAAGAAGCAATGGGTACTATTCTCATTTAGACATTATCAAAAACACTGCTCTCATCTCCTCTTGGAAATAATGATACTTTATTTTGCTATTGGTACTTTAAGTTTTTGTATTGATATATGTGTAGGGCTTTTAAGATTATAAACATGTCTAATACCTTATGTACCAAGGTATAGACCTCACCTTAATAGTCTCAGCTAGGCATAATGTAGATCCAAAACACTACCAGGAGTTGAAAGCAGAAACAGGATTCTAGGAAAAGAGCCAATAAAAAAATTTCTCACATGCACATTTTCCTTGTAGCAGTAGTTAACAATTTTGAGCTGAACAAGACCACCACAGATTTCAACGAATTTAGAGCTTTGGCCAACTTTCCCAAAGTCTGTTAGGCCAAATTTTTCAGAATGACTGCAAAAGCCCTCAAAAATTGCACTAACAGCAGTGACAAAAAGTCTTCCAATTGTATCCTTATTCTGTTATCCTATGTAACATGTTTGCAGAGCAACATCAGTGGAAGAAAAGGAAATATGTTATTGTCTGTGACAAGTTTGACAATACCTGGAAGCGCACAAGTAATGCTAAAAGCAATGACCTAAGCATAACATCCTGCAATAAAGAGCATCTATGCTATTGCCTTGAACTAAAAATTGCTTCAGTTGAACCAGTACTTTTGTCCTGACTTCCATTTCTAGTTATAACAAGTCATAAAAGGAATGCCTCAGTGATATTTTCACATGTCTACACACACATATGCACACACACAGTAATAATGGTATGCTTTCCCAGGGTCTAGCGGGTTATTGAAAGGGAAGTTATTCAGCCCAGGCCTGATGAAGGGAAAATACAAGATTACAGGACGTGTGGTGTACAGCAAGAGAGTCCAGGGACATCTTATTTAGCAGTGTGCACCAGCTGCAGCACAATGCTGAGTTCATATTCATCTGTCTTCTCAGCAAGGAAAATCAGGCAAGACAGAATCTCATGCTGTCATAAATCTAATGCTTTAAATTGAAACACCAGAGGTACCACTGCTAGATACAGGACAGTGTACTCCACCTGTGTGGACTCACAAGAAACCTCCTCCATCAATACTACCTGCAAAGGTGTCATCACCAGTACTTGTGGCAAGGCACTGCATCTGAGAAGTCATACCTATCTTTCTCTTCTGCCATATCTTCCACCAACAGTATCTATGCAGATCACAATGGTCTGCTTGACTTCTTCGAAAGTCCTTTCTTTACCCTATTTTTATTTGTTGCATCACAGAAGATGGTGTCTTTCTGACATAAGAACAAGGGAAACTAAGATCCAAGCAGTCTATATATTTAGGACTATACAAACCACTGTTTCTGTTTCATATGTGGCTAGGATATTTTTATAAATAGCTCATAAATCATAGAATCATAGAACGGTTTGGGTTGGAAGGGGCCTAAAGATCATCTAGTTCCAACCCCTTTGCCATGCACAGGGATGCCTTTCACTCAACCTGGTTGCTCAGGGCCTCATCCAACCTGGCCTTGAATACTTCCATATCTTCTCTGAGTAAACAGTTCCAGAACCTCACCACCCTCACGGTAAACAATTTCTTCCTAATATTTAATCTAAACCTCTTACTTTTCAATTTGAAGCCATTCCCATTAGTCCTGCCACTACAGGCCCTAGTAAATAGTGTCTCTCCATCTTTCTTGTAGGCTCCCTTCAAGTGCTGGAAGACTGCAATTAGGTCACCCTGAAGCCTTCTTTTTTCCAAGCTGAACAATCGAAATTGCCTTAGCCTTTTCTCATAGGAGAGGTACTTCATCCCTCTAATCATCTTGTTGGCCTTCCTCTGGACTCGCTCCAACAAGTCGGTGCCCTTCCTATGCTTGGGATCCCCGAGCTGGATGCAGTATGCAGGTGGGGTCTCACCAGAGCAGAGCAAAACAGAATCACCCCCTAAATGTCCAGTAGACTTTCACTCTAACATACACCTTTCTTGTCAGTTTTACTGTGAAAGACAGAACAGAACAATCAAATACATTATTTCCTAACAAATCTTTTCTCATGTATTGGTCTCCTCTCCCTGTGGTCTGACAGCTCATTCAGATTAGTAATTATTGGTAGGTAACAGCATTTAGGAGAAGCTCACAGTTGCACCACTGACTTCAACGGCAGATGATTTTCTCCCTGTGAGGTTCCTGAGCATATGCCCTCCTCCGTTTAGGATTTGCCTTCTCTTGGCAATGTGAAAAGGTACAGATGGTTTAGATTGTAGCCATCTTCTCTGAAGGATGAGCTATTACTATTAATGATGATATAAGAGTCTCATACTGTTTCCTCACGGTAGAGCTGTAAAAGTCAATTCGAAAAGTCTGGTTACATAAATTATTTTCTCATTTTCCATCCTTCCAGAACTGAACTGGTCAAGGAGGATGGCAGTTCGAGTCTTTTCTTCCAAACCTCTACTAAACACGGAGTCTGTGCTTACTAGGTAGGAAGCTCTAGATGTCACTAAGGCCACACTGCAAACTAAAGCTGGTAGAGAATGATCACTTGCCCTTTTGAATCATTCGAAATTCATGGTGAACAAGTGTATTTAGACATTCAGTTTATAAGCCTTTCAGATTTACAAAATCATGTTTTTCTGCTTTATGATGCATATAAATGTAGATTCTCACCTGCAGAGAGAGAGAGTGCAGTCAGAAAACTAAAGGGGTTTGCAAGGAAGAGTTCAAGGTAAAATTTCCTTTCCCACTGAGCACTCCATAACAGACAGCACTCAGGTTGTAGGTGACAGAAGTATGGAAGATTCTTTTAAGAAGCTTGTAATACTATTGAACTACTGTGCTTTAAAACTAACAGTCCCATGTGCATACAAAGATACTCTTGAATCTATTCTTTAAAGCAAACAAAACTGTTTGTAAAGGTACAAGTTTTATGTTTAATAATAAATAATAAAAAACACATAACTTTCAATTTTTTTTAAGTCAAATATTTGATACCTAGCAGAGCACATATCAAAAATTTTAGTTTAATAATCAGTTTTCCTGTAGCAAGGAAATACAGCAATGAATACAAATATGTTGTTGCACATAACCAACAACAAGTTTTGATATGACAAGAGTTCACTAAGAGCCTGGGCACAGAAAAGTCGCAAATATTTTTCCCACCTGTATTATTTTATTCTACAATATCAGCTGCTAAACATTTATTTCAGGGGTGAGGCACATCACACTAAAAACTTAAGCTATACATCTAAGTTTCTGGCCAAGTTCTTATGTTTTCCATTTTCTAAGGTTGTAAATAACTGCAAATGTGGTAACTTCTACCATCTTCTTTGATTTACCTCACTTCTGCACTAGTGACTGCCAGCTCTTGGACTAGTTCTAGCCGTTAGATGACAAAAAAACCCACATGCCAGATTTATCTCTTCTATTCTTTCTCCTATATTCTATTTTTTCCACAAAATGCAACTTTTAGCTAATGACATTTTCTTCATTGTAATGAAAGTAGCAGGCCTAGTTACTACCTCCAGCTTATATGTGAGAACATGTGGCTTTAAAGAGTTTGTATGAAAACAGGACCTCAATCAAAGTATTGCTTGCAATTATACCACTGTAGACTGCTTCCCAACTCTTGTGAGCTGAACTGGGAGAAACACCTGGCCCCTCTTGCTGTGCATCTTTTATGATATTGGCTGCATATCAGTAACATAAACTATCTCATTGGTCTTAAAACAACAAATTTGTGGTGAACTTACAAAATGTCCAGAAAACAAGGATAGCACAGATTTCACTCCATTTGATTCAGTGAAGCTCTGCAAAATAAACATTATATCTGTGGGGTTTTTTTTTACTTCCACTGCACATTTGCTAGTGTTGACTCAAACAATTTACAAAGAGGAAATTAGATACTTAACAGCATGAAAGGAGAAAGATACACTGACCTTGTTACAGGAAAGAACTTAATTCATGCTAATTCTTTTTATATAAGAAAAAGTATTTGAATCTACATGTGATAACTTCTCCTGAATCAGCTAGTAAAAAACTGATACCCAGTGTTTGTCTGACAAACTTGTCTGCTTTCAGGGAGGCTGTGATTCTGAGGCAGTCTAAAAAGTACTAGATTCTTCTAATCCATAAAACCAACAACAGAAGTACACTACTGTATATAATCTAGGAATTACATTTTTCTAAGATGGGTCTTAGGCATAACCTTTAAAAGTATGTCTTTTTATGAAGCAAAAATTGCTGACTTTTCCTTCTTTAGTACATCAGGATGACTATCCAGGATGACTACAGATGTCAATTCCTATGCAAATTCAGTTCCTCTCAGACTTTACTGGCCTCCACCAACACCTCCATGGTCTTGATCTCCTCCTTGTTCTTGCTGAATCCATTTCACTTTGTTTTACGAATATATTGCTGACCCTTTCCCAGCAAGTTCTTCCTGTTAAGACTACTTTCCATGCTGAATGGATACCATCCTGATCAGATAGGAACAATCTAAGCCAAATTTTACAGAAGCATACAACAGCAGCATTTGGCTCACAGACTGTCTCAGCCTATAGCCCTGCCATGACAGCTGCTCCCATGATAAATGATAGGAGCTTACAAACAAGGCAGAGTTGCAAAGGACAGTGGATTTCAAGGAATCATTTGCTAAGGTATTTGCAGATAGAGCAGCTATTTACAATGTCTAGTGTAGCATTTACTGTGCAAAAAATGGATATGAGATCCTTTAGCATTCCCTAGCCATACTGATGTTCTCATCTATTTTCACTTGTCTCCCCTTCTGTAGCTTCTCATTCCACCCCACACACATACACAAGCACACATAAAACCCTCTTCTGCTCAGAAATATCTTCCTAGGAAGTTTAACGAGGACAGATTCTGGATAAATACACAAGATAAAGAAGTAAATTACAAGAATAGGAAGAGTCCTTGCTAATTGTTTGTGGCAGTGGTGTTGGATTCCAATGAAATTTCTACTGCTTTCTAACTAATATGCCATTTAATGTGTAAATGTAATAACAAATGTTCTGACATGGAATCTAATCTAATTCCCACGCAATAATTTATTTTAAATGTTTTAACCCTTGTATTGCCTATATTTTGACCAAGACCTTGCATAGTCTTAATAACTGGATGATAAAAAAATAAAAATTTCTAAATTGTCAGGTGGTTTAGATATAAATATCTTTAACATAAAAAGCTACATCTGTACCTGAACTCCCTATAATCCAAAGAAATGTTTTAAAAGAAATCACAGCAGCACTGATCAGTAGCTAAAACACTAGAAAAGACTTGAGAGTTTGAAAAATTTGATTTCCTTTACTACGCAAAAGAAAATATTACTTCTGTCAGAGAAATACAGAGTGGTCACATAACCTGAGGAGTCAACAAGGCTGCAAAACCTTCCCCATTAAGGGAACACCTGTTAGGATTTAATGCTGTTGTGCATTTATGATGCAGCATTATTTCCCAGATGGAAAGAGATTCTTCAAATGTAATCAGACACTGGATATCATTCTGTTTAATTGTATAAGAAGTCACTCAAGGTGAATGATATAGAACAAATAAAAACAATCCTTGCATTTCAACACTTCACAAAGGGGCAAGAAAATATCCCAAAGTCAACCAAAAGTATCCTAACAAGAACAAATATTTCTAAGGTCATTACCTTCCATACTTGAGTAACATATTGATTCCCCTTTCAAAGTCTTCCATTTTCTAGGCACTGAAACAAAAGGTAAGAGAAATTTACACATTGACATGATGAATATTCACATATTCTAATCTTAACAATCTATCTTAGGCTGAAGCTAACATAATAGTCTACTTAGACCTAGATTGCAGACCTTTGAGAAAAGAAGGCTATTGCTTCGTGCAATTCAGACAAAAAACAAGGAATCTCCTATCCTGAACATCTGAAGAAGTGAAGAACAAGCCCCAGTGGTGCAGGAAGGATAGGGAGAGCTGCCTAACTTGAACAACCACATTGATGATTTAAATATACCCCATTATTTTCTTTCCTTGCAGCTTTTTACATAACCAAATGCTTCTGTCAGCGTATCTGTGACATCAAAGACCAAACCAAGAAAAACTGCTATTGATCACTGACAATTACAAGTGTAGCATAGCAGTACTTACAGATACATGGGATTTTTCTGAATACAATACCTTTTTCCATTGCAAAATTAAAAGGAAGAAAAAGTAGAATGTTCTGTGGAAGACTTTCTGCTTAGACCAAGCTCTCTACATACATCATTTCAAATCAAAGCAAGAACTGCTCAGATTCATGCATCTACACCGAAGAAGATGAGTATGGACTTGGTTGATTCTGGCATATTCCAGGTAAGTAGAGCTATTCTTTGAATCTATGGATACTTAATTACTTATAGAAAATAAAGAATAGATTGAAAGCAACTCATCCCAGTACATTCAATTGCATGATATGATGGATATTCATCTAAGATGCAGGCTAATCATACAAATCAAATCTTGACTCTGAGCCTGGCAGAAACTTTAATTAAAGAAGCATCTAGATTTCTAGGTACAGCTAAAGGTATAATTCATGCACATAATAAGCACTATAAACTGCTTCTACTGTCAAACATATCTGAAAGTATTAAGCAGGAAATGAGATACCACCTGATCATGCATTGTTAAAGGCAGAAAAGAAAAGTCTGCCAAAACACAGAATTCATTAGACAGATTCCTCGCATAAGCTGAAAGGAAAGCAGGTTACTTGCTTTCAGTATAGATAATCTAGTTAACTTTCAAGAGCTGTGGCACTGAGAAAAATACTTCTCCCTATCATGGTTTAAACTCAGCTGGAGATGAAACACACACAGCCATTCACTCAAGTCCTACTCTCTTCCGCACACTGGTGGAATGGGGAGGGGAATCAAAGTAAAACTTGTATGCTAAGATAAGAACAGGTTAATAATTGAAAATAAAGTAAAATACAATAATAATTGTAAATAATAATAATTATTATAATTAAAAGGATTTTAAAAATCCAAATTATGCACAATGTAATTGCTCACCACCCTCTGACTGATGACAGAGCCCTGCATCCTGAATCCAGATTGGCTCATCCTTCTGGGTAACACCCCTGTTTTACATAGTAGGAATGACATTCTAGGGCATGAAATATCTCATTGATCAGTTCAGGTAATATGTCCCAGCTATGCATCCTCCCAGACATTTTTCTCAGGGTGGGTTTTTTGTGTTGTTGTTGGCTGGTGTGTTGGGGTTTCTTAGGGTTTTTTGGGGTTTTTGTGTACCTCCTCACTGGCAGAGCATGAGACAAGGAAAAAAAGTCCTTGAGTTAGGATAAACACGATTTAGCAAAAATCCAAAACACCAGTGTGTTATCAACATGATTCTCATTCTGAATCCAAAACACAGCACTGCAACAGCTACTGGGAAGAAATTAACTCTACCTTAGTTGAAACCAGATCACTCCTTTTTCAGCATTTTGGGCTGTCTGTACAAAAAAAGAAGCCAAAAAATTGTACAGACGGTACAGATGGTTTCACCTTGCACTTGAATAGAGTACATCATCAAGGGGAAAGGATTAATCTGTGGACAGTTTTGTATGTTCTCAGTTGCCAGTGTTCTTTCTCACACACAGGCAATTGGTTCAGTGATCAGCAACAAAATTTTTTTCTGTACCTTCTTATCTGGCCCTTTCAAATCATAGAGAAACCGGCTGGCTCCTCATCCGCAGTCATAATCAAATTTGAGCCACAGTTTCCCCACTGTGCTTTATCTGCAATTTTAAGTTGGCCCTATATTAACTTAGCACATCAGCTCACGTGGTCTCATCAGGACTTTAGACAATGCTGAGACTTGGATTTGTTTACCAACCATATTCAACTGCAGACTACAAATCACCTCTGAAAATGCCAAGCCCTTCTCTCCCCAGTGCATATACCCAAGCACAAATCACTTACAGATTCATCATGCTGATACAGGAACTCTTAAATTTAAAAAAAAAAAAAGAAAAAAATTACAACACTGATTGTTCTTTGCCTTACAGAGCTGTAAATAAAAAATAACTCTTTTTTTAGTCAATTATGCTACAAAAATATAAAACTGAACTAAGAGAACAGAAAGTAAAAAAACACCCACGTTTTCTCCTATGCATGTTGATAAATGACCGCCAAATGCCAAATCCTTATATAGGATTTAAGGCAAATGACACTTTTATTACAAATTACAAAGTGTTATCCAAGATCGCTGACATGCTAGCCCAATGGAGAGACTTATCAGTTGTTTATGGCTTTATTGCAGTGAGGAAAAGTACTAAAATTATTATCTCCTTACAGATGATCATGTTACATCCGACTCTCCCAGGGGTGCATTAATACTGGGGTAAAAACCATCTTGATAATTTCCTGATATCAAAATTCCTGCTGGAACACCCAGAATGCTCTAAGGTCCTCAAAATTTTACATTCATCTTTCCTGGTTCTCTTTAGCGTTTGTAGATGTACCAGCCTTTTCAGATGCACAATAACACTGTGTGTGTAACTCCAGGCACTGACACAAATATGATGGAGGGCTTTGCCAAATCCTTTTTTCCCTCTGAAATGGACAAGAAGAAGTAACAGAAGTTCAGAAAGTATCTGACATCTATGCACATGGAGAGGGGTTTTTTTCTGTGATTTCTTATTTATATTTCTTTCACATATGGTGCTGTAGAAACTGAAGATAACTTTCAAAAAAATAGAAGAGGGAAAGGACAGTATTCACACTTTAAAAATACTAGCAAGCAAGCGAAAGTCCCAATTAAGCACATTCATTTTAAAAATTATTCCATTTTTCACAAAGAATTAGACTTATTTTTAAGAACTGCTTCCATAGTAAATAGGTACCTTTTTGTTCCTTATTTTAGTCACAGAAACCTGATTTAAATATGTATTTTGGCTCATTTTGATCTATATTTGCAGAGCAATTAGTGACTCGTGCTCTGACAAGGCTTGCTCAGAAACTGCAGGTTATCATGCAGTTTCATCTGAAAAAGAATGTTCTTCTAAGACTAACAGGCAAAACTGGGAACTCAGACTTGTGGTCATTTCTGATGGAGAAACATGAGTGAAGACCAAAGGAGCAAATTTGTTTCTCCTTTAGGAAATAAAAAAAAAGTCTTTTTACCTTGTTAGAGAGTACACAGAATTATTTACCTCATTATCTTTCCACCAATAAAAAAAATAAAAACATCTTCGTAAGCCTTGCAAATATGAAAGGGAAATGTAAATTGTTGCTATGGAGGAGCTGAACATCCATACAAAGTTGGTGTGATACTAATCCCTAGGAGGGCTTTGATAATATATCACTTGTACAAAACCAACAATCTCTTTCAACACAGCTGTCCCGGAGGGAAGAAAAAAAATCTTAAATGTTTAAATGAGAAGTCTTTAAAAAGCATAAAAAATCACAGCATGCTTACAATTTGCAAATCCAATTGTTTTCACACCTCTTAAAAACAAAACTCTGCAGTATCCGAACTGGTGAAATGAAAGCAAAGCAAATAGCAGATGCAGCAATCAAGAGGGTAATGACTTCATTTGAACTATTTGGTGAACAGATCAATAAGTCAGTGAATCAATACTGGGGGGCTTTTTAATTATAAATTACATCCAAGCTGAATAACAAAATGAAAAGTGACATAAGAATGCAGAATTATGTCAAAGCTGACATAGTCAGGAAAGCAAAAAGACAGACAAAAAGTGTTAGTACTCTCAAAACCAAGTATGACAAGTAATATATTATAAAGAGCATTAATGATCCATCTGTCATTCTATCACCATTCAGCAGGGTCTGTAAATCTTTATTTGACATACTGAAACTATAATGATTAAAGACATTCACAGCTTTTACTGTTGTTCTTATCTAGTACGGAATGGGAACAAATATAAACTTTGCACATGAAAGAAAGGACAGAAGTCAAGGAAATTATCTGAAATGTCCTAGATTTTATGCAACTGGAAGTAGGGACAGCATTTCCATTTTTATTATTTCTTAATATTTTCCAGTTGAATTAATGAAGATAAAATATTAAGATCAATAAAGCCTACAACAGAGTTCATAAAGAAGAAATCTGCTCTCAAGAAACATGAAGTATGCAGAAATGCAAGGCAACATTCCACACCCTTGCAGGACATGAAGAACACACAGGATGGAGGTTACATGTGAAATGAAAATATATTCTCAAAAATGATAAAGTATAGCACTGCAGCCTGCTCACACATACTCATACCTCGTGGGGAAAAAGGAAGGAAACATGAAACTGAGAACTAGATAGAGCAAAGCAGAAAGGACAAATTCAATTAACCTCTGCCAGAGAAGGCCTATTTTCCCTGTTCCTTCATTATCAGTTATATCACTTTCAGTGTATATTGTCAGGACTTCAGCACAGGAGATTTTGGTAGGCAAAAGTCAACTCCTGCATCTTATTAACTTGTCATCCCCAAAGCAGAAAGCCAACAGAGTTTACAATAATGGCAGGAATAAAAGCAAACAATATGATGCAGAGTCTTGACCTGTAAAACAATTAAACATTTTTCTTCACTTCATACACTTCATATTTAACTCTTGACATATATTTCATATTGCTCTGTCATGCAGCAGAAAAGTGTAACCAGATTTCACTATATCTGGAGTATGGTCAAATGGAAGCAAAGTGTAGATGTAAAAATTACATTCACCAGCCAAAATAAAGCAACAGAAGTATTACAGATAAGTCATCAGCAGCAGCTGGAGGTTTGTTGCTTGCTATGACATGAGTTATTACAAAGTCTAACATAGCAACAGGCACCCTTAATCTCTGAAAATGTGTCAACACTGTAAAATACAAGCACAGTCAGAAACATTTTCTGAGCACATTAAATTCATTAAATTAAATGTATGATATTAGATGCAAAGTCAGTGTATCAATCTGTGAACCATGGTCAAAAGGATGAATTCTTTTTGCATTCACGCAAGTTTTGGTTTCATGCTGAGGTGTAATAATGGGGATTATAGAAAACTTTGAGGTCCAGAAATTATGTTTATTAAGAAAATCAAGTGTCAGGCTTAGAGACTGTTCGAAATTCTCTTATTCAGTTCACTATCCTTTGGATTATATATGGATTACATCCTGTGAGATACTGTGTCATAGGATGTGGCTATACCATTTAACTTTTAAATAAAATTTTAAAAGGACAAACTAACAAGCAAAACAAACCAAAACAAAACAAACCAACACTACGGTGCAATCACTGCCAGAACTGTGACTGGAGGTGAATGCCCGTGCTCTGGAAGTACAGCACCATTTCACTGCATGGCACTGGCAGTCGATCAGGTACCCTGCCAGAGCATTTTGTTCATTTAGGTGGGGACGAAACTCATAGAGCTGGCTTGAAGCACAAAACCCCAGCTAGCTTGGAGGAACTCTGCACTGTGCTACTAGGAAGCCCATTGTTTCCTTAAGATCAGCTACTTGCCTATAATTGTTACTCTCACCATTTCTTGGGAGTTTGAGGAGGGCTCAGGACATTTTGCAGGTTTCATCCATGTGTCTTGGAGGCAGGGAATATCTCCATGTTCACTAACCCAGGTTCCTGAATATAAGTGAATTTTCTGAAAAACAGAGTGGGTTTACTAGGCACAACTCTTCACTTCTGAAGACATCACATCATACAGCGAACTTGCGGGGCTGTGGCACAAAGAGGTCGCATCCTGGGATTATTTACTCATTTTATTATCATGTAAGCCATGGCAGAAGAAGAAAGTTTACATTATCTCTTTGTATACTATATGCTAGTGATATGACCACTATTAGACCACTCTATCCAGATATGGCCTTCACATTTTAGAAATAATATCAATAAATTGGAAACAAAAAAAAGATAAACCCCCATGAACATTCAAAGAATCATAATCTTTGAGTTTTAGAGAAGTTAAGAAGTTAATTCAATGTAGTACATTGCAAAGAAGTATACAAGCTGGATATAAAAGAAAAAGAAAGCAGATTTTTAAATCTATCTCCTTTGTTTCTCAAATTAAGGTATAATGAGAGGTGCACAAGTTGTAGACTAAAGGTTAATAAATTAAATATAAAAATTTTGCCATCTTTATAACAGAGAGTAAAATTAGCCATTGATATAACTTAATAAACATTGTTCATCAATAAAAATAAGAGATTCAAGGCTTGAGGTTTTTTTTGAGGACCGGTGACTACTGAGCACTGTGCATCTTCCAGTCAGATGTCATTCACAGAAGTTCTATAGCTTCTGCAGCAAAGGAAGTCAGAATGAGATGATCATGGTGGTTCTGACATCTCACCTCAAAATTTATGAACTGAAACACCTAAATAGTAATAAAGAAACATTTAAAATTTTGCCGAGGTCTCCAGAATGACATGCAAATACATACCACAATACAAAACAATCCTGTAATTTTCTGTAATTTTTCCAAAATGACTTGTAAACTATACACTTACAAAGTAATAGAGGTTCAGTACCTGTGCTTCAGAGTACTAGAGTTTTATATTAGAAATTTCAGTAAAAAGAATCAAACAAACTACCAGCAATTCTCGTGTACTATTTTTCTTTCCATGAGAAAGCAGTCAAACTGAAATCAGTCCAATTAATCTTACTTGGAAGTAACCTGTGAATTTCTCTCTGTGAGAAATGTTCCAATGTTCTTACTTATGGGGGAAATCTGGCTTTGAGCACATGAATTATATGTTTCTTATTTGCCTACAAGAAAACTTGTATAAAGGTGACTCCAATATGGTTAGACAGATACATTTTTAGTATTATCATTATCATTATTATTTCAAGAGCTGACATGTCCGAAAAAGCTCATTTTGGAGCATTCTTGGAGAACTTCCTCAATAATGACATTCAAATGGTCTCTGACATTTCTGAAGACAGTTTTTCAATGAAAAGTGACAAAACTCCTTCTTTTGGTATGCAGATGCAATCAAGGATATTTACTCATCATAAAACATATCAAAATAGTGGATGGCACTCCCAGTAAAGGAAATTAATTTAAACAACTCAGGTAGAAACATGTACCTTTTTGCAGAGAAAAGTTTCTTTGTAGTGGTTCAGTTTATTTATCGCCTCTTTGGAAAACCATACTACACAATTGCTTTGGACTCGTTTATTTTCCCAGCACATGCCTTTGAAATAAAACAAAATTCCAATACTTCCAGTAGCAATTTTGCTTCTCTCAACCTGTGTGCAAAAAAAAAAAAAAAAAAAATCCATTTTGACTTCCAGCTGGCCTATTAGTTAGTTAATTAGTGCAGCTTATTACAAAATCAATAACAACATGCCTTTTGCTGATACTTTTCCCATTTACAAATGTGAATATACAGGGCTTCCAACTACTTCATTATTGAATTTATTTCTTGGAAAGATTCTTCAGCGAGTAATGCATTAGGCTGGCCTGAAGTCTCTCCACATTTATAGAACACAAACAAAAGTGAGAATGAGGGAAGACTGCTTGCTACATTTCTAATTCTACAAAGTCTGTTTAGTTACCAGACTTTTCTTTACTGTATGAAACATCAATAAAATACAGTATTAAAAACCCACACACTTTTCTATATTTTTAATACAATGCCCTCTAACAATAGAAATAAAAAGAGCAAAATCATTGCCTCACTCTAACTCATATAATACCAGCAGTATCAATTTTGTGTGCTTCTGAGCTCAATAACATTAGATGCACAGCTACCTCTGGTACTGTAAAACACAAAGGGGAACATTTCTGGTCAGATAAAGTGTTGCGGTGGCCCAGTCCACCTTTGGGATGCAGATCCAACAGGGCATCCAGTGGGTGGACTTTCCTGCCCATGACAGTGATGAGGAGGGCGGTTCCGAAGATCAAACCACGCCCTAGAAATGCCACTCTGTGAACTCTCCTCCCCTTTGTTCATGTTTATGTTAATAAGTTCTGGAAGTTTCTGTACAATTTGGTTCTCCATTGGTTCATTCGAATTTGTTCCTCCCTTATCCCCTTACCATTGGATAGCTGTCACCCTATGTCATTTTCCCATTGGTTTATCCCCTTGTTCCGCCCCTTTTCCCTGGCTATATAAAATCCCCTGCAACCGTTACTTTGGGCTCTTTGTTGCCCTTCCCTCCTTGCTACTTGGTTCTCTCGTCCCTCTGGGTGGCGAATAAAGGCTTGGACTGCTGCAACAAAGAGTCCCTCTCTCCTCTTTTACCTTCGCTTGCTCGCTACAATAACAACGACTGCTGCCAGCTCTATTGTGAGCACATAGGCTGACTGAGGAGCTGCACTCAAGCTGCCGCTTTCATTCGCACGCTGACGAGTCGCCTCTGACAAGTCGCCTGCTTGGCCACCGGGCGGTCAAGCGGTCAGCGACAATAAAGTCCTTTTTAGTACTCAATAGCAACAGAGTAATTCTAGCCAGACTAAGTTACCAGCACATGGGACATGTATATTCCAAGTTTAATTTTGTCTCACAGTGTTGAAACATTATTTCTCTTTTTGACCACTCTGACAGGTTTTCTGACTCATGGCACTCCCTCTTTTACTTCTTTACAGGAAATAGGAGACCTACAACACATGTAGTTTGAGCCAGATTTCAAGACTGATGCCTCAAGGTTTGCTAGGAGCTTAAATTATTCTAGTTGTGTGATGATACTGGGTAGAACTCAAATCTTCAGTGATACTTAGAAGGAAGTAAGCAGTAGGATTTGTACTTGTTCACAGTATTCCACTTAGTTCCAAAAATATAAAATACAAAAAATACAAAACCACAAACCCTGGAGAAATTCAACTTCCTTCATTTTGCTCTTTGCTAAGTTAGAAAGTGTTTCTAAGCACTGTAGATCTAAATAAGCTTCTTATGTGGCCAATTAACAGCTTCTCATACTTACATTACATGACTTTTAATGGCTTAGACATATTAGAAAATTATGTTAATATATTGTGATTTCTGACCAATATAGTTATCTATCTAGCGATGTATGGTTGCTTTCCCTGGTAGCTGGAAGTCTGTGTGAGTGGTTACGCACCTGGATGATCTGTTCAAGCATCGTAAAGGAGCAGGCTATGCACAGTAGTGCTGTATCTGGTTCTTCCCTACACTGGTAACAGCCCACGGCTGACAGTTCTAATGTGGAAACACAAATACCTTCTTTCAGCAGCAAGAAATATGCCTCTGGCATCTTTCTCTTGCACTTGTCAGTCATGAAGCTGTACTATACAGATTTTGAGAGCACTAGAGCAGCAGTGCTAACACAAGAGTTACAAAAATATTGGTATTCGAGGATCTGAAGGGAGGCTTGTTTTCATGGAAAATAACTGAGAAGATGCTTTGCAAATATTCTGCAGACTCAATGGGATTATGCCAATGCTTTGACTGTGCCTGCCCCAACATCTTACTTGGATGATCTCCTTGTTACTTTGAAATTAATGCAAAGTCTGACTTCAGTACAGTTTGAACTGCCCATACCTGGATTTACCATTACTTCTCTCATCACAGAACTGACAATGCACACATAATTTCTTTGATAAAACTGTCTGGATATTTTCATCATCTCACCAAAATAATTTTAAAAGAATAACCATAATAAACCAAATTTTTGAAGTAGTGGCTTTAAAAAACCTTTGCTCCATGGCAAGGTGGTGTATGGGAACAGGCTGAGATTTCCCAAGCTGAACCTCACAAAATTTGATACAACTTATGTTCCTCAGACCTCTCATGCACAGGAGACAATTGGCTACTGAGATGAGACTGCTTATAAATCAATATAAAAGGTGTTCCCAGACTACACTTTATGCTGCACTTTCTCTAATTTCAAGCACATTTTTATCTGTAAGCCACACAATCCTATGCCCCATAGAGGCCCTTCTGTGGAAAGTTCCAGACAAATCAATGGAATAGGAATGACAGACTAGATGTTAGTATAAACATTTTCCTCTGAAACAAAGATTCAGTCTAAAACTCCTCTCTGTACATGGGGCTTGGGAAGTAAACTGATCAACAGAATTGGTTTTGTTCCTGCTCTTTTTTGCCAATAATGGAAGCTACAAACATCCAACCACCTTCAAGGAACTTATCTCTCTCTTGATAGTGCACAATTTTTCCCCAACGTTTGAAGAATAATATACCATGATGAAAAAACAGTAGGCAGAGGATAGAATAAAGTTTGTGAGAAAAAAAAAATATATATAGATATATTTAATAGAAGAAATTTCTAGCTTATCGTCTCTGGGTACTCAGCATGTTTTCTACAAATAAAACACTCCAATATCTGTTTGTTCTGCAGTCCCAGTGGGAATATGAACTATATTTTAAAAAGCAGATTTGTCTGGACCTTATGTGATATAAGATGGAATGCTTCCCTCAAGTATACCATGGAGCCCTGCTCTCTGCCCTGTAGAACCAGTCTGCTGCCTTCATGTATCACTGTGGGTGCAGGTACAGGGTAGCAGACGTGCAAAAAGGAGTGCTCCAAACAGAGACAGCATAAATTCGTAGCACTTGTGAAAATCAGTAGAGACAGAGACAAATGCAAGCAACAAAGCAAATAAGATTTTACGCTTTCAGGTAACAACGCACAGGAGAAAACCATGGGCAAAGGTGGATCGTCAAAACATGAAGCACAGCTACTTAAGCAGATGACCAAAATGGTTCTCAAAATAATTTCTTTCTGCAGTACTACATGCTGTGCCATAACATGCATTATTATTTTTTCTCACAGAGTAAGTCAACAATATTTTCTATGCCATGTCACAGATCAGAGACCTGGATACTGTTCATATTAAAATGACAGCTGTGATAATGATTTTTGTTAGCATTCCAATGAGCCAACTACATTATTTTTTTGCTGGGAGCAAATGCACAGCATTATTGAACCTTACTGCATTTTCCTCTTTGCTAGAATGTAAATGGAATGATAATTTTCTTCCTCTCATGGAAAATAAGATGAATTTAAAAACCTGTTTATACTGTAAAAGCATAGTAGTATTGTAGTCCATGGAACATTTGCAGAGCATTTTCAGTTATTTCCATAAAATCAAACCTTTATCGTCAGTCCCTAAGGTTTTGAATAAATTTTATGATGCCACTGCTGTTCTACTGCACCATTTGCTCTTAAAAGTTAATCAAGAAAGAAAGCAAGTTTTGGAGGAATTGAATAAAAACCCTAAATACCAAGAGCAGACAAGGACAATTGAATTATTTCCACACTTCTTTAGAATCTCCCTGATGCTTAGACAGTTCTGCACGGTGAGTCATGTTGAGATGTAGGTGATGTATTTAACATGCAGCAAAACAAGTTATACAGAGTTACTTGCTCCTTCTTAGAGTAGCAAAGTCTACTGCCATAATAATTGTAAATCTTAGGGGAATAATGTACAGGGCAACCAGACATCCCCACATAGTTCATGCTTTGCAGGGTTTTCCCCTGCTTGGACCTCTCTCCAGAGCTGCAAGGTAAAGTAAGAGAACCTTTACCTTTACCTTTCTCACTGTGCTCTTTTCCAAAGTCTGCTCCTTTCTGTTCCCTTATGCCTTGTATGAATATGTGAGACCACACGGCTTACAATTAATGCCTGAGAATCCCTCGCTTTTTTTTCAAGTGTGCGATTAAAGATGAAAAGTTTAAACTACCATAGCAGAAAACTTGGGTGCTAGGAAATTTTACCACCTCTGAAGTCAACTAAGACACCACTCCACTGACTGACTGGTCTCAAGAGGTCAAATGAGAGTCTCTCAATAAGCTAAGAAAATAATTTTATATGGAGGAGGCAAATTAGATTTTCTGAAATAAGATCTCTTTAGAGAGTAGCACGCTATAAATTTCAAAGTGCTATCTTGATGACTTGCTCACAGGGGAGTAAAAGATCAAACATATCAATAGCTTTGATTTATGTAGTGCAGGTGAAACGAAAGATTTTTAGTAATTTGGCTTTAAAAAAAATGTGTCTAAATATGTATTTCATTCATTTGATAATTTCTATTTCATCTTCCCAGTTATTACAAACTTGCTGCCACAATGACCTTTTACAAGAAATCAATGACTCAATTCTAAATTAATGTCTTTGAAAAACTCTTCAGCATATGGCTAATTTTGTTTGCTCTTGCTATCCATAGATGTCTGTGCCTTCAGATTCTATATCCACATGTTACCTGTGTTTATTATGTGGGCTCATAAGACAGAAAGTGACAACATCAGTGTCTACTTATATGGCAAAGTTTGAATACGGATCTTAGTATCTTTTCAATGTTTCTCAGGTAGTAGTACATGGTAACCACTGTTAAGTCTGTTTCTCAGTATTGTCTAGAATTAATTGATTATAGCTGATTAAACATAAGAAACTGTCTTTTGCACCATATCATGACTCTTCACTATATTCTAACATGAAAGAAATTCCTTAATTGGAGAAAAAAAAAATCTGTAAAAGCTTACCATAGAGGCAGGCTGGAAGACTACACCAAAGTCTCAGACAATCCCTAGATAGAAAAAGAATATGTCTATTTAGTAAGTTCACTTTTTATGAAATACGTCCGGTTCTCAGACCCATAACTGTTGAGAAAACTCAGAATGTGAGAGTTGTAACAAAACAAAGGTCAGTCACTACAAAGAGTATCTCATAGCTGAACACTCACGTTTAAAGTGTGCACACAAAGCTTTTAACTCTTAACTTGGAGTTGCCACAGATTGCCATGGGAACTGAGGTCAGGAACTGGGAATGTTTTTTAGTGGAAGATCATAGATAAAGCTAACTTGAAACTTGCATGACAAAGAGTTTCCTTTGGTTTGGTTACAGGTTCTACATCCTGTCTAGAAATCTGGAAAATTTCTGAGCACTGAATGGATTCTCTCTATAACTGAAACCTTTAAAACCTCTATTCTGTATTCTCATCCTTTCTTTTACAGTCCTGTTGAAAGCTGCTCATCAGAAAGGTAAAGGGCAGTTTAAGCTGAACATGAACCGGGCTGTTAAAACTTTCTGACAATGCTCTTCCAGTATAAATCAATACGTTTATGAGAATCTAACAATATTATAAAATAATTGTGTCTCTGTGCTCAGTCTCTCTCTGATAATTGAAGCAGGGATTTTATGCACTTGAATTCAGGAAAATAGTACAATTCCAGGGAATTAATGTTTTAACCCAAGAGAGAGCTACAGCTCATTCCCAAGCATCGCTTTCTAAGGTGCAGCTTGACTTTAGCCATTGGTGATTCAACCACACACATACATTTAAGGTGGGTACATTTTTGCAATTTTTGGAATTGTCCAGGAAACAGAAGGCAATACAAGCTTTAATAAAAGCAGAGACTATCCCAAGTATCTACTGAAAAAGTGGGGATATGGAGGTTTCTTGAATTTTTTGCTTCTTGTGCTGAGCTTAATAGAACCAAATGCTTGGAAACTTCTTCTCTTGGGCTTCTATTTGAAGAATGTAGAAATCCAAATAAAGAATTATAGTTACAACTTCACTCTTTCCCAAGAGTTTCTCAACAACAGTTCATTTCAATGAAACATTCCACCACAACATATTTTCTTAGAATCAATCTTATATAAGATTTTCCTTATCAGTTGAGTTGATAGCAACCAAATTTCAAGTCTGAAGACATGCACACGGTTGATAAATCTCAAGTTAAGAAAACAGTTCTTAATCCTGGCAAATCCCTGAAAACGCATTTTTATACTACACAAAAAATAGCTATTAAACATTAGCTGCTGCTAGTTTCTTCAAATGTGAGTGGAATGAATTCCTTGTAAAAGGAATTTTATGTGAATGTGTAGAAAACTGGGAATTATTTAGTGAAAAGTAATGATCACCTTTCCACCAGAAGATGGATGACAAGAAACAGTAGTCAATACCCCATTAGCAGGTCCATTTTAACTTTGGAATAGAATCACACTTTATTTTAGAAAGCTAAAACAATTATAAGTGAATTTTAACAGCTGAACAAATGTACATGCTAATCTACAGTCACAAAAGTTAAATAAATTAGTCATGTCATCACCATCACTTCTAGTGCACAAAAAAGTTTGTAACTCATTATAAGACCCATTATCAAACTGTTCATTATGACTACACACACTTTTACTGTTAATGTTGTTTCAGCACTTTCATTACAAACACTTCTTCCAGATTTAATCATTGCTGAAATTCTTCATCAGATCCTTCATTCTGGAAAGTGTTTATAGGGATGGTTTTAGTGTAGTTCTAAAAAACGTACAGAAGTGCAAATATAATAGTTATTATTTTAAATAATTAATTAAGGTTCAAAAATTTCTCTGCAGTTATGGATATACAAATGTCTATCCAACTCAGGCCAGAACTGAGAGCGAAACCCCAGAAAAATTTTTTTCAAGACTGAAATGTTGAAAATATGTGAATTCCCTCGTTTTTTCTCAAAATTCAGTTAATTGTTCAGAATATGTTCCTTCATGCCAAATTCTGTTACTTTCATAATATCTGGATTCCAATAAATACAATGAGAAAACTAGAATTCATTTTTGCTGATCCAACAGGCTTAGAGAATCTAGGCCCTATTTCACATACATTGTCTGTCAGTGAAAGTACATTATTGAACTACTTACTGACATGATTTAAAATAGTTGCCTCGTCTCATTCCACATGAAATCAGGAATTCTAGGTCTGCAAATTCAGATTTCATGGGTTTTTTTCTTTACCATAATTTAAAAATTGGATCTTAAGAGCTCATGTGAGCCTTTTCTGTTCAGGAAAACTGTTATTGGAGAGACAAATGTACACAAAGAAGTCAGGAAAGCATATTGCACTGTGTCCTCTGGGGTGGTCTGTTGTGGAAGAATATGTTACTTGAGTTTTGTGAGCCAGAGGGAAAAAAAAATTCTACACTTTCCTACACATCCCAGAAATGAAAGTCTCATGCAGGACTTCTCTGTTAAAAGTGTCTTTCATAACACAAACCAAAAAAAAAACCCAAAAAACCAAACCAAAAA
>VZTE01005667.1:857327-948059 GCA_013397775.1 Eulacestoma nigropectus | reverse complement strand
AAAAAAAAAAAAAATCTTGTCCAGAAATGTAACACTACCAGACAAGAATTTCAAAAAAATATGCCATCTAGCTGGATTACAACTGTTTTTAAACCAAGTTTGATGTTGAGCAGAGATAAATTTTCTAAGCCCTTTTTTAAATTTTACATAGCTATTCTTACCATGTCAAACTTATCCACATCTCAAGATGATGAATAATAATAGTGGATCAATCCTGGTCTATTTGAAGAGGATACTTTAAATTAAACCCTATTAGTAAGAGCTTACCATGAAACGCTCCTTCCCACTAATCCTTAAGACCAGTTGTGTGATGGTTACATATGGCAGTACGTGGAGGTGCTCCCTTAGGAAGGAAATCTGAAAATATTTCAATGGAGGGTATAGGTCTCTAAACCAACATATTTTAAATGCTCCCTTGCTAGAAAGATACAAAATACATGTACATACACAAGTCAGACAGATGGATTTCTAGGAGAAAATTTGGTGGTGTGGAGAGGGTTGACAAATGCAACTTGCCATGTTTGAAAGATTAGGGAATTCCTAAAACAAAACTCTGTGAATGTAGGGTTCTCCTTTGAGAGATGCAAAAAAATTCAAAAGCAAAGGACTGTAACACATGTAGAAGGAGTAGCAAGAAACAAGCAAATGTGTTCAGTTTAAGATTCCTACACAAATCTAAAGGTAAAATAAGTGGAGTACAAGCATTTAAAAACTTTTTTTTCCAGACTTGCGAAGAAATAAACGGGATTTTTTTTTTCTTCTTTTTCTTTAAACCAGAAAACAATTGGAAAAAAAAAATAAGATTATGCCATTAAACTGGTCAAACTTCAAGGCTCTAGTAACTACATTCCAAAACTTACTTAGCTTAAAACTACATTCTCCTGCCCTCCCTGTGTCCCCTTCTGCATCTTCCCAAATCAAGACTGAAAAACAACGCAACCCTGTTCCTCAGCCTTCCACCGTCTAATCCCAAAGCCTCTGGGATTATGTTTCTCTAATTCCTGGACACAGAGTACAACCCTCTCCAAAACTGTATTTTCACAAGCATTCTGTGGATTTTAGAGCAACTTACGTGTCTGAATCCCACTGTCCTCCTCAGGAGGATCCTCTGAGAGCAAGAACTGTACCTCACATCCCTGCAGAGCCAGAGTCTCTGTCTGGCTTTAGAATCTCTTACACCACACACTGCTTCTCAGCCCAGTACACCCACAGCTTTCCCCAGCAGTCAAAACCTTGGAAGGGAAAAAAATGGGAGAGAAATATTTTTCAGCATGGCTCAGGATAACACTATCTCCACAAAAGCTTTACCAAAAGTGTTTGTTATGGTTTAAGTCTTGTTGGTAAAAGTAGAACACACTTTATAAGTGGAACCAAAAATTTAGTGTTAGCTCAGATAACATCCAAATTATTCAAAGTACAATACTTCTCATTAATTTAGATACAATAAGATCAATAGTCTATAATAATAATAATAATAATAAAGGCCTTAAAACCATCATGAAAGAAAACTTACTATCCACTCAATTCCTCTCATGTTGTAGTCTCCTTTCCAATGTCCTCCTAAGTCAGAAGACTGGTGACTCCAGGTCTTCTCCAGGCAGAGCTGATAGCATAGGGTTAAAATGTTTCTAAATGGTAGTAACCGAAGTAGGCCCCAAGAGCAAGATGGACATTCTGTTCAGGCCAGCCTGAACTTGTGTACTTGCCTGGATGGTAGGAGGCAAGCCCGAACTTGAGTATTCATTTAGGGGGGGGTAAGAGACTAAGATAGATGAGTTAATTGTGTAGCTGCACCTGGGAAAGGGGGGCTGAAAATTATGCTTGAGTGAAAACACATAATAGATGATCGTTTGGGGGGTTTTGAGATTTGTGCTTGGGTAAATGATTAATACATGATTATACAACAAGAAGGGTATATAATGTAAGCACCTGAAATCCATGTTGGGGATTGATTTGGGTTTGTACCCCTCTCCCCTGGCGCCTTAATAAAAGCACCTTGCGTATAACCCGTCTGTGGTTATGTGTTTCTACGTTAACAGAGCTGTCCTGTGACGTGTCACTGTGAGTTACCAATATTCATAAATTATCCACCAGGAGCAGCACAATGCTGGTGATGGGGATCTTTTCCTCCTCGCTCTTGGATTCACTTGAATCTATTTTTAAATATTCTCTCATCACAGTCTATTTCCCCTCCCTTATGCTCCCCACACTGATTTTCAGATGAATTTTGAAAGCTGCAGAATAAGCTCCCACTGTCTCATTTGACACAAAGGGCTGTTGTTTGCTGGATTACCACACTACCTGGTATGCTAGACCTGTTAGTCTACTCCCTACGTGTGTCAGATATCAAGGATAAGGTTGAGTTAAAGCGATAAGCCAGAGTCAACTCTAGAAAATAGTTAAAAGAAGCTAAAATCAGTTCAAGCCTGAGTCCTGTCAGGTCAATACGAAGTCTATCTACTTAAACTAACCATTCCTATTTACTAGGCTGTGAAAGATAACTGTTTGTTACCTGGATTCTGGTTTTTGTCCTCCCTTCATATGTTCCATTGGCCAGAGGAAAAGAAAAGATGGGTAGAGAAAGCAGTGGGCATCAACTCCAGCTTCAAAACAGCTCAAATTCAGAAGGTGTAGACTGCTATCACAGTTCTTTGTACTAGAATTATGTAGTAGTTTCTCGAAGAAAAAAACCCTTAAAATCTCCTCTTTCACATCTTGCTCTTAGAGTATTTCAGACACTTCTATTTATTTTATTTTTCTTCCTCTTGGAATTTCATAATGAAAAGTCTCTAGGCTTAGTTTTAGTTTTGTACTTCAGTGTTACCTACTACTAAGGACTGCTTTTCTGATTGTGGCTTTCAAATTATGTATAATTACAATGACTGTTTAGATATTCATTGTTATTTTTTCAGCATGACTGTAGAAGCTACTAAGTAAATTAAGTAAAATTCAGAAAATTAAGGGATAAGATTATTACTGTATTCTACAGTCTCAAAACAAATCTTCATATTTGAATTTAGTTGTGTCTGAATAAAGTATCATACTGAATGATTATATGTCTTAAGGAAATTGGGGAAGAGTTCTGAGGCATTACAGACTCCCACTTATTAGAAAATTATCATTGCAAAATATAGTGATGGATGAGTGGTACTCTGGCTCATTATTTATCACTTGTAATATTCTTTTTCCAGCTCACTAGCTAGAAACTCCCATGCAGAAAAGTAACTCATAACTGCAGGAATTGTTACCATCCCTTCATTTGAAATCAATGTGGCTCCAGCACTGTTTATGTCTTGGTTATACTAGAGCATTCTAACAACACACAGGTAAGTGAAGTGAAAGATCACTATAATTCAGACTCATGACAGTAGCACATCAACATTTATGTTCTAAAATAGTTTTTATAGACTATTAAATAACACTGTCACTGAAAACAGTGACACATTTTTCACAACAACAAAATAGAACAATAAAAATATTTTTGAAGTCGAGGGGGTAGGTGAAATATTTGTTGCAAATCTCACAATATTTTCAGAGTTTTTTGAAAGTGATTGCAGAAGAGCATTTCTGAGACACCTCCGGAAACTAACATGACGCAGGTCAGTTATGTTTCTTTCTATCTCCTGATATTCTTGTTCCTGTTACCAAGCAGAAACTAGAAATTGATTTCATCAATTCTGAGTCTAAAATGGATGACCTCTAGATACCAGGTAATGATAGTAACATCAATTCTCGTTCTTAGAAAAGCAAGAGCATAAACAAGAATAGTAACAGATCTCAAGGAAGGAAATAAAATGGCAACACTGAAACCCATTGGTAAACATAGTGCATTTAAAATACAAATAAATGTAACTACACAAATGAGAACATCTGATGCACTAAATTCATCTTGCAGGTGTGGGGAACCTCCTCCTTACCTCTAAACTCCAACGCAGATCTTTTATCATGAATTATCCATTGGTTAACTTCAGCTTTTTTCCCATGGACACCAAGCTGATTCAATAATTTTCTCTGTGCCGCTGTCAGTGTCTGAATATGTCTTCAATTATTTTCACATGAACTGAATAATTTAAGAAGAATTTGACACAGGTGAAACAGCCTCAAAAAATAATTGCACCTCTACAATTTCAATGAAAATGGAGGCAAAAGATCCTTTGAATACCTGTTCCCAGAGAAAGACTTCAGGATGACTTTTAACCTTCCTAGACTCCAAAGTCAAACTGATCTGAGACAATATAGGAAAATAGACTGCCTTGCATTCTAGATTTTAGGGAAATATTTGTTATGAAAAGAAATATTAAAATAATTCTAAATCTCTGCCACTTGTTATTGTCCTTCCCGTTCTATTTCCAGAATAGAAAATATATTAATTGGCATATCAATATATTTTCTATAACTATCACTTTAAACCCTGGCACATAAATCGCAGACATTTTTTGTACTATGGAACTAGTAAAGAGTAGGTTGGAGGATCAAAATAAATCTAGGCCTCTTTCCTAGCACGACAACAACCTTTTTTTCCTTTTGATTTAATTCCATCAGCTTAAAATGAAATTAAAGATACTACAGTGAACCATTCAAGGAAAAATATCACTATATATATATTTCTCATTTTATAAATTCTGTTAGTGCACAATGTACAGATAAGCCTTACCTTGCTTTATTACTTTCATTAGGCACCACTTTACTGTTCTACCTTTTCACCTGCAGTATGGTGTATTTAACAATTGTTGTTTAGCTGTACTTAGTTAAATGTGGCATGAATCAGAAACACAGTTTAAAACCAAAAAATAAGCCAGTATAGTAGACAATAAAGCCTATGAGATGACCCTTTGAGTTCTATTTTTAAAAAAACCATTTTGTCAACAACTATGTCCAAGATAAAATCCCCATTCTTCTGTAGTCAACTATTTACACCCATGGAAATGAACAAAATACTCAATAGGAATTTGCATACAGCACACAGCCCAGCAGTTGAGTACAACTTAGAAGTTATATTTTTATGTAGTATAAGGTGCCTTTGGTATTCCACAGGCAAATCATGGAGTTGATAGACAAAATGAGGCATTATCCAATAAGGACAAGCTGTAAATCAGGCGTGTCTTCCACAGAGGGATGCAGATTTATGTGGGTTTCTAGTTCAGAGATTTTACTGGAAAAAAAGAAGGCAGATGTTTCTGCATGCACCCACAGAAGTGATTTATGTTTGTCTTACCACAGTTTATTATCTTAGAACTCCCTATCTTTACATGTGCTGCATCAAGTATATCAGCAGGGATGTATGTTCTACAGGAGAATTAACCAAAATTCATGCTGAGAACAGTATTGACATTACACACAACTCTGTGTAGGGATATCTGCAAGAGAAGGGTCAAGATCAATTCCAGTAACCACAAAGCATCACTGAAATAGATTTTAACCCCTTGGATGTAATTATCATGATTGCCATTAACACCACTCCATCCTTTTGATGGATTGAACGCCATTAGATACTGAAATTTTACTAAGACTGTAAAGTTATCCAGAGCACCTAAGGGTGGATATTTTGTGTCTCCACATTCAGCCAAAACCAGTTTTAAATATTAAGATTTTTTTTTAAAGGGAAGGGGAGACATCTCCTTACACTACCATTTATTCTCACTTTTACTTGCAGATACTGATATAAACTCATAATGGAGATCAAGCCAATTCAATTCCCCTTTCCACCCTTTACCCAGAATCACCCTGGAGGAAGAAATGTAGAATGTTACAACTACCCTGGATTACAGAACCTCACTGGGACTTTGCTTCCTTATATATGCCCCATCTACTTTGAAAGTATGGGTTGCAGCTAAACAAGCTACAGCTAGCCATTCATCTCCACACACTGGCCTCTGGAAGGCTGTTCCTGGACAATGAAGCAACATAGACAAAGCCACAAAAAGACAGACATACGTATCGTTCTGTGTTCTGCTTAGGAAATGCATGATGAAATCACAACCTTCTAATTGCTAAATACCTTAATGAATTTAAGTGTTTCAGGTCTGTTATATCCAGAGAAGTGTTTTGAGCAGAGAGCTATACCAGATAAAAGTCTGACTAAATTTTCACTGAATTCTGCCAGGACCAAGAAAAGATGCAGTCAGCTGAGAATGTTGCTTGCAGGGCCTTTTAACCTCTTCTATAGAAATCACACCATCAAATAGAACTCAAGGTTTCTCCCCACATCCACCTGCCTATCAAGGACTTAAAGATTCATAACCTCTCTTGTCTCTCATATTTTGTATTTGCTATCTTCTGAGCTGCTAGGCACAGAGCAATGTTTTTTGTGCAAATGAAAAAGTATGGACATTGGCTTTTAGAATATAAAAATGCAATGTCTAACTGTGTGTAAAAGGAGGCATTTACAGACCATAAAAATTAAAAAGACTATTTAAATATACATGCTTTATTTAAGCATTTCTTAAGAGTAGTTTAAGAATTTGAAATCATTACTTATAGAGGCTCCTATAACCCTGCATTGAACAACTTTACACTAATCTGAGAATATAGAGATTCTGTGACAAAGATAGCGTATTAAAAATTAAGTTCTTCAAAACTAAACATTGCTGCAGACATCTCCCTTAATTTGTCAATTATTCATGGATGTGGAACACAATGAACCTGTCTCACTGTAGTATCTGGGGGTACCAATGATGTCAAAAGCTCTACAATTATTCAGTGAGGGTGTATTGATCTAATTGAGCACAGCTAGATCTATGCAAATCTGCAACATTTCTTCTTCAACAATATAAGTTAGGCTGTTAGTAAAGTGGGTGGGAGGAGGAATCAGGAGCAACTGTATGCAGTAAAAGTTGATTATGAATGTAAATTATGGTGGAGAATATTTCTGAAGCTTCTGGACTGAGACCTTCATGCTCTTTAATACTCAAAATCCAGAGTTATGAACTG
Organism: Eulacestoma nigropectus; assembly: GCA_013397775.1. NCBI lineage: Eukaryota > Metazoa > Chordata > Aves > Passeriformes > Eulacestoma > Eulacestoma nigropectus. The sequence goes on along the minus strand of VZTE01005667.1, from coordinate 941,129 downwards.
TGGGTTAAAAAATATTATCTTCTATCCTGCTGTAAATCCAGACTAGCTATTGTCTTCAATGGAATTAATATTATGTTACCAAGACCAGTTTTTTCCCCTAACCATTTTTTTTCCTCAGCCAATCACAAAATCATTTTATAAACTAGTAAATCAGTGTTTGATTACACAAGTAGTAGCTATTGAATTTGTTTAGAAACTGTGGAAAATGTTATTAACCATCTCTTTTTAATTACTGGAAAATATCTAAAGCGATTTTGGTGGCCCATTAGTAGTAGCTGTTTTGCACAGCTGTGTAGAGGCTCCATTAAAGTTCAGGTTAACTGTGTATTAGTCCTCATAAAATTATTAAACATTAAGGGAATCTGTGCCACTTTTTCCAAGTTGTCCAGACCAGATTTCTGCTCTTGAAATTCTGAAGTAGCTTTCACACAGCCTTCAGTAAAACCATAGAATGACTGAAACTAACAGCATTGTAGTTATTCCAATATTTTCAATATTGAATCCATAAAGAAATCAGTCATATACTTGACTTTCTCAGTTTTAAAGAGGTAAGGAAGCAAAACACATCAAATTTGCCAGTTACAATATTATGAGATAAATTACATATTTAGTCCTCATTAGTTTACTAAATTTTTTGAAGTATGAACTTAATATTTCATATGATCCTGTGAATAAGAGAAGAACTGTCTAAAGAGGATGTTAGCTATTTGAAGAACAGTTGTCTCCTTTGAATTTGGCAATTAGGAATTAAGTTTGGCATTTCTGAGAAACACCAGTAAAACTACCTAGTGCAACTTAAATCTCTAAAACAGATATAACTTAAATATTTTGGTATTGGATGTGTGTTAGCCTAACTAAGAAAGAGCCATCAATTTGTCAGTACAATTTACAGCAATTCAATACATTTGAACAGCAATTTAAATGCAATTGTTTTCATAACACATAACAGTTGCTTGGAGGGGGCACCATTAGTGGTCCAAATTCGGTGAACTCCTCACAGTTCTCTACCTTTACTAGACTCTACTGGCAGTAGAGAATACCTTGCATCAATACCTTGAGAATGATGATGTTATTTTTTGTACTCTAATACAAGTCTTGCCTGGTGTTTCACTGCCATTTGCTGCATTCCTCCAGCAGTCATAGTTTTTATCCATTTTCATGTGACTGCTCTGAAAGACAGGAGGGAGCTCAAGATTGTCAAGGAAATTTCACAGCTAAGTAAAGCTGCAAAGAAATTTACATCTCAAAAGAAAAGCTTTGGCTATATGGGAAAATCAGCAATCCAAAGCTAATGTCAGCCCTTATGCAAATAAAGAGTAAAATGTCAAATGTTTACATTTTCAAAGTTTGTGACAGTTACTTTATTAAGTATATGAAGTCTGAATCCATTCCTGAACTTATTTCTCGAATAGTAAAATGATGAAAATACAATATGCAATGTGTGCCGGGATTTCGGTTTATTTTTTGTTATTGTTTATTTTTAATAAAGTTCAGATTACAAGGAAAAGAAATGTGGACAGCAACAGTATCTTTTGTCTTATCATTAATGAATAGTACTTTGTCATGTGTTTAGAAAAGTATGTATTTTCTTCCCAATGCCAAAAGAAGGTATTGACAATCATACTGACAATCATAATATTCATTCTTTTTCTAATGCTATCTGAAGTCCTGAAGGATGGCTATTTTGGTCTTAATTTATAAGTTTGTAAAAAGAATTCTGGATTACATTGCTGTAAGAAACAAACTCTATCAAGGGTTTTGTTAAAAAAAAAAAAAAGCTTCTGACACTGTTTGCACTGCAATATCACATTCAGAGCAACTAATTCTGACATTAACAGCGAGCAGTGAGTTTATCTGGCACAGTTTTCACACCCCATTTTGTATTTGCTTCTCTTTTCTGGCATAGCCAAACCTAATATTTAGTAACTTTTTTTCCCCCTATGAAAAAGGACCTCTAGCAAATTTGAAGAACAACACAGTAAACAACAACAATTCTTCAAATGGCATCTCTAACAGTGTTCAGTTATGGCACAAGTATGCAATAAAAACAATCATTAATAACTAATCATTTTGTTAGCTGTGTTGACTTTAAAATAACATTGGGAGAAAAGTACCAATAAAAAATTAAAAGAGTGGCATATATATAATGTAATACTTGTGAATTCCTCAATTTTAAAGAGTGAATAATGCAGCAAGGTCAAAGATTTGTATTTAACCAAAATAGAATTATATTTTCAGGTACATTTTCCTTCTCATGTAATGAGTATCAGAACAATATTCATAGATCATCTTTAGTAGTAAAAAACTAGGGTTTAGAATTCCACATTCAGTGCTTTCCTGTACTCGGAACTGTCAGTTGTTTTATTTCTCTTTCATAATGTTGATCTCAAGCCAGAAGGTTTTTTCTCTTATTAGTAGCCACTGTAATTTCTTTGAATTGAAGTGCTTTTGCTAGAGGTACACAGACATAATAGACTACAATTTAGCTCATGGCATTTTAAGATTAAAAATTTCAAAGTAATACCCAAAACACAGCGGTAGAGTGTCATTTCAGATGTGCCTCTATGTTAGTCTCACAATCACTGATTTCAAATTATTACACATCTGAGATAAAAACCTACTGCCCAACAGATGGCATATAACAATCTTCTCCTGCCTTCCTGCCCTTTTTACACATAGGTCTCTTTCTTTGTTTGTGTATTGAGGCCTGACCTCTCCTTCATTATCTCTTCAATCTTTTCTCACAGAATTCTCCTTTATATATTTGGGGTTGAGTCCTCTTTTGTGTGTGTTCTCAACTTTTAATGTAATATCCCCCATATCATTTTATTCCCATTATGCCATGAATAAGGCATAATGTAAAAAAAGATGCTATGTCATATTCTGTAGAGTTTTCCTTTTTCCTGAATTTTTTCAAGTCAGAAATCATGACTCAAACTACTCTGCCTAATTATATCACCCAAATTAGGAAATTATTTAGACCATATATGTTACAATACAAGAAAAAAGGGGAGGTCTTTATATCATGGTATCAACACAATCAGTGCATGGGTTTCTAGTCATTAACTAATAGTGAATAAAGATTTAGACTGAGATGCTAAACTGCTGCAGGGAAAACAAGTTGCCTGTATCTTAACACATCCTTGGATGGTATAATTTAAACTCAAATATAAGCAGCTCTGTAATCATCCTTCTGGATCAAACATACTTCTTTTCCTAGGAACAAGCAAGTCTGAGCCTTTAAGCACCTCAGACCTGGTACCCTCCACAACATACCACAAAGGGAAGTGAAGCTGCAGGCCAACTTACACACTAAAAGATGTGCCTCAGGAGAGCAGCAGAGATGCAGAGAAACCCTCTTTGAAGTCAGCTGTTGTAAAAGTGTCTAGAACTAAAAACTATATAAGGTCAAGCTGTTCAAAAAGAAGGGGGAAAGTCTAATAAAAAGACTGACAGCTTATGAACTGTTGGAGTGAGAACTTCTCTGGACCTAGGCCCAGAGGAAAACCAAAGCACAGGGATTGAATTAAAACCTTTGGATAAGCTGAGAAACATGAAGTCACACCAAAGTGAAATGGAAATATAGATTTTTAACTTTTAGTAGAAATATATGCTAAGTGCTTTAAACATTGAAAAGCTGCAGGAAAGAGACCTTAAGCACAGTTGTACTGCAGCAGTGTTACCTTTTCACAGAATTTTCTTACTTTAGACAAAACATAGATGGAACTGTACTGTTCATATTTTTTAGATAGAGTGTTCACATAAACAAATAAGAGCTGATAGAAATTATATACGCAAATCTGTGTAATACCTATGTAGTACTTGCGTAAGATTTACGACCATTAGAATTAGACCAGGATAGGTTAAGAAAAGAAAAACTAGAATCATGTGTTAATTTTATTGGTCAATTAGCAAATATAATCCTCACCTCTGTAAGTTTAGAAAGAGAGGAGAAAAAGAGAAGAAGAAGATGTTTAGCCTGCTGCTGCTGTTTGCTGTTATCATTTTTCCCTTCGAACTCTACCTTCAGAAAACTATGAAACTATGAAATAAACAACTTTAGCAAGACAGCAGCCTCCTCTGCTCTTTCACCCTCGGCTGAAAAGGGAGGGTATCTCGTCAAAAGCTCAACAATGAACAGATTAACAACTATGAAAAAGCAAGTCAAAAAGATCAATGACCCAAAAGAGCAAAAGCATGTCAAAATAGAGAGGATGTATTGGATCTCGACACTTTTCTAGCTCAAACTATTGAGAAGCTCTTCCTACTGATCCTTCACAGAGCCCCCCTCCCCACACACAAATTACACAACAGCACAAAGAACTAACTGCAGCTACATGTTTTAAGTTTCACCCGATTTATAACAAGCCATGTGAATATGCAAATGTGCATCAGAACAGAAGCTGTATGTGAACAGCCCATGCACTGGCTGGCTTGGTTCTCTGGATTGATCTTAAGACAGTTCCTTCCTTGATGATAGAAAGCATAAAGCTATGTGACTTGCCATGAATACATGCCTTTCTGTTTCTTCCTGAAATTCTGTGCAATTTTGCTGTAAGAGACATGAAGGAGACAATATTGTTAATGAAAAATCAGTATCATAGCAAGTAAACTACCCTCCTTTAAACTATATGCTGAAAAGGTTCATTGGGAAACTTTTTCTCTTGTTTTTACTTAGTTCAGAATCAGTCTCTATTAAATCAAGTGATTCGCACAATGTTCCCTGTTGAACAGTGCAGTCAGAACTACAAAAGGATCTCATCTTCCTTATTCCATTATGATTCCACAGCAATTACAAAAATCCAAAGACTACAGTTCTACTAGTTAACATTCATGCTTGAATATCATTTAAGCAAAACTGATGAGGTTTGAATATATTAAGGACAAAACTAGTTATGTTAGAATTTTATCCCAGGAGTCTTCATAGGCTATAATCAAGCCATTAAAGAAAAATTCTTGATTTTAGAAATGAACTATTCTATTCTATTTGAAATCCCCCCCAAAAAACCTAAGCTGTGTGAATTCAAAAAAGCAGGTTTTGGGTGACATTTCACCCTCATTACCAAGCATGTGGTTAACTATTAGTTTTTTATCAAATGTAAGAGCTGAACTTTGATTAAGAACACACATAAAACACTAAAAAAAAATCGTAATTTTTCTCAGTGATAAATTACTTCTTTAAAAGCAGTAATTACAGTTTCAGTATTAAACAGAAAATGCATAAGTGCCTTCGAAAAGAAGAAAACTGGCTGATGCAGAGAATTTGTGATTACGCTTTTTAACCATCATAGTCACTATTTTGCTATGTAAGACACTGTGAGAGCAAATATCTAAGTGACAAAGCTAGAGAAGATTGCTCTTGGATATAAAAGATGAGTAGAATTTTCACTCACTGAAAACCTGCTGGGAATGGCATCTGTGCTACCACATGAATCCTGTGCTCATGGTTGCCTTACGCTCTTTTCTCAGTGTTGATTACCAAAGAAATTGCTTTAGGTCAGAGCAAAATAAATATAACTTGTCTACAGCAAGCAAGATGACCAAAGTATAACAAATAAATAATCCTTTTTTCTTTTCATCATTTCTTTTTTTATATATACCCTTGGAGCACATTGTCCATGATAGACTGCCTGGGTTTCCTGTTAAGTCTTGGCTGCACATGAGTTTTAACATAAAATTTTCACAGATGAGGCAAGTTATTAAGCAATGTAAATTTAAATTTTAAATTGATCTGAGGATCAAATGATGATGTGGTAAATGGAGTTTAATTCAGATGGTGGCCAGTCACTAGTATTGTTCCCCAGGGCTCAGTATTGAAGACGGTCCTGTTTAATAACTTTATCAATGATCTGGTCGAGGGGATTGAGTGCACTCTCAGTCAGTTTGCAGGCAACACCAAGTTGGGAGTGTTGGTCTACTGGACAGTAGGAAGGCTTTACAGAGAGGTCTGTACAGGCTGGATTGATGAACTGAGGCCAATTGCAAGAGGTTCAAAAGGTGAAGTGACAGGTTCTGTACTTGAGTCACAACAGCCCCATGCAGAGCTACACCCTGGGGGAAGAGCGGAAAGATTCCAAATGGAAAATGGCCCGGGGGTGCTGGTTGACAGCAGCTGAAAATGAGCCAGTGGGTGCCCAGGTGGCCAAGAAGGCAAATGACATCCTGGCCTGTATCAGCAATAATGTGGCCAGCAGGACCAGGGCAGTGATTGTCCCCATTTGCTTGACACTGGTGAGGCCACACCTCAATTCCTATGTTCAGTTCTGGGCCCCTCACTACAAAACAGTGAGGGGTCAGTGTGTGTCCAGAAAAGGGCAACAGTGCTGGTGAAGGGTCTGGAGCACAAGTTTTATGAGGAGCAGCTGAGAGAGCTGGGGTTATTTAGCCTGGAGAAAAGGAGGCTCAAGGAAGACTTAATCAGTCTCTACAACTACCTAAAAGAAGGTTAGGGTGAGGTGGCTGTTGGTCTCTTCTCCAACTAACGAGCAATAAGATAAGAGGAAACGGCCTCAAGCTGCACCAGGGAGTTTTAGATTAGATATTAAGAAAAAATTCTTCACTGAAAGTGTTACCAGGTATGGAAATAGGCTGCCCAGGGAAGTGGTTGAGTCACCATCTCTGGATATGGAGATACGGCACTTGGGGAAATGGTGGATTTGGCTGTGTAAGGACTGGGGTTGGACTCAATGATCTTAGAGGTTTCTTCCAACCTAAATGGTTCCATGATTCTATAAATGTACAGGCAAGTTTTAATATTTGGTTCATTTTTTTCATCAAAACATGCAAAACTGAACAAGATGAAAAAATGCTCAGAATTATCCAAATTAATAATATTTTTAAAAAAAAATTAAAAATAATCAAGAAGTTGGACACTATTGTGTTAGCTTTTACAAATTAATCATGTCAACTTTGCATGGCCTTTCATAACAAAAATGTGCTTTACTTTCGCTTTGTGTGAAAACATTATGGTCATCACCTGAGGTGAAAGACTGTGCTTTGGGCTGCACTAAGGATAAATCAAGTCAACATAAACTTCACCTACCTTCTCAGAAAAAAGCCAAAACTAAGCAGTTCTAGGCAGTAAATGTAATTTTTTTGTTTAATATTTTGGAACTGCAGCCACTCACTTCAAACATTCAGGTTTGTAAGCAGATTTGGGGGGTTTTTATATCTTTAACACTCAGGTTTCTGGCATCTTCCAGCTCACCAGTTCTCTTTTCACACTGTGGCTCTACTACAGCTTGCATACATACTGTTTTGTTAGACTAACCCTGGCTGTGTCTGTACTGCCAAACCTCTCATCTACAGCAAGCTCTTTCAGTGCATCCTGGTATGCCTGAGCATGAAGGTTAGTTAGCACTTAGTCCTTGAAATTATGCTGTAGAGGACTACTCCTGGCACTTTGATCACTCCCTGCACTAGGAATCACTTATATCTTTCAAGACATACTTCACCAGACAGCCCAGAATGCCTGCACACACCAGTATCACTATCCATGCCCTACTGCCAGAATAGCACCAAATGAATGCAGCAACATTTTGCCTCTCACCTAAAACCAGAAGATGATGGGGTGGAGCCACAGCTGCACTTATAGACCCACCAAGCTCTTTGGAGTCTGCAGACAACACTCCCCTCTGCTTAGATCCAAAGCCCAGCTTTCTCAGCCATAAAATGAAATTTTCATCTGGAAATCAGCAATCTGGCCAGACTTTGGTGTGATGAGGTCTAGCCAACATCACATGCCAGAACCATGCATAATGTTCCACCTCTCTGCGGCCACGTGGCTGTGGCTACTCTTCTCCCTAACCACTTGTCCCTGTATCTTAGACATCAGCCAGGAGACTCTGACCGTGTTGGTCTCTTTGTGCTCCCACATGACTGTGTAGCCCCGGTTGTGAGCATGTGGAAAAACACATACAAAGTCATTTTTGATTGTCCCAGGACAGTCTACCTGTGCCTTTGGGATGCATAAGGCAGAAGCCTGTAGTCTACGCCCATTACACCCCATTGTATTTACTATCATCCTCCATCCTCCACCTTCCAGCTTGACTTCTCAAGGGTATGTCAATCACCCTATGTAAAGCCCCTTTCAGGATGGTTTGGGCAGTCAGTGCAAAATTGTCTTGCTGTGAAGGATTCCTTAGAGAGAAATGTGTGAGCTGCAGGTGTTCTGTGCACACTCTCACCAGAAGAGAAAACTGCCTTCCCCTGGGAAGCTTGGTTCAGCTACCCACCATTACCAAGACGTGACAGCCACAGGCAGGCTTGCAATGCTTGACAATACACCATTTTTCAAAACTTCCTCAGGGATACTCCCTGCAGCCCGGCAATCCTAAAATAGAGTGCCCCTCGTCTTCCAGCTGTTATCCAGCTCCTCTGCAGAGAGAGCTGAAAGAGCTCACCCAACAGTTTATCATCCTGAGCCTGTCATTTTGGAAAGAGCAGGAAGAAATCCTGAAAATTAATGCTGCCAAAGATAAAAGCTTGCATTTCTTTAGGGCCTATAGGTAAACAAAGCTTTAGAGAAGATTTGGTGAGTACCTGTTTTTGTCGCAAACGTGGCCAACAGTCCACCTTCTTGCTACTCTTCTAAGAGGATGCCAGACCATCTTTCAGGATTAGTAACCATGAGGGTCATCCCAAAAAGCTTGTGCGATACAAAAAAACTCAACCTCTCTCAGGCTCCCATTTTACTTAGGGAAAAAAAAAAGGCTCTCTGTACCTGATTAATCTGGTTCTTCCATAGAAGTTCTCCTAGGAAGCAGGGAATTCAGTAGTACATATATTTCTGGATTGATAAACTGTGACCATGAGAGGTTCTTTCAGCAGCTTCCATATCTCCGTATCTGCACCTTTAACTGCAGATCCCTAAGCGCTCTGATGTCATTTTTTAACAAGGGAAGGTGTTCTCCTTTGCAGTTTTAGATTGGCAAAATTTCCAACAGGTAACAAGACACCTCCCTTTCCATTGTTCTATAATTTGACAGTGCCAAGGAAAACAAGAGAAGGATCAGTTGAACACTTTTCTGAATAGGCCAGATAGGAAATGGGTCATCTTATATCTCCTAAATTCCATTGTAAACTATTATATAATAGAATTAATATCTGAAGAAGATGCATTTAATTTGCACAGCCCAGATTTATCTGTAAGTGCATATTTCTAACAGTGAAGAGAGAACAGCAGCCCAAAATGAATGCAAGGTAGAGAGGGATGTTTAAAAGTTTTTTCCTAAGTGTAAATTCCTCTGTGCATACATTACTTCAGCAGCCACTTTTCTGGAGCTCTTTACAAGAACTGTTGTTCTTAAACTGCTTAAACTATCCCCTTTTTTCCCTTTTCATAAGGGAAAAAAACCCTTATGAATTCTTTTGTATCAGTCTTCTTGATGCATAAAACAAATTTTTTAGGATGTTTTTCAGCTCTGCATCACGTGGTTTTTTTTTTGCTGTTAGGTTATTCTTCTGCAGCTCTTCAGTTATCTTTCAACAGAATCCTGTTTACTAAAATACTTGATTGCCTCAGGATAAGAGTTTTACCACCTCTAAGATATCATGGTACTAGAATGACCCCTCATTTTGCCTTTGCAGGGCAGGTCTCTGCTTGCTTTGAACGAGATGGGCAGGTACAGAACCTATAGAACCTCTGGAGTCCTACCCACCCACCTTTGTCAAGCAGTGTGAGAATCTGTATCTCAAATTACTCAATTTCTCCTCAAATCCTGTTTTCTGGAAAAGCACGCATTTGCTGCTGAAAATGATGCTTCTCTTCACTAGATCCTGTTTGCCAGGTACCTTTTGGCAATGCAGTAAGTGGCTTAGAGTCAGTTTCAGCTAACAGTCACCTTCTGTAAACAAGAAAATCAAACTATTTTTGTTCTCAGAGACTAAGGCCAAAGACACTTTTCTGTTTTATTTTCCTTAGTGATGCATAAGCCACACATGTCCAGGATTGTCATATGAGAAAAGGACTGTACCAACAAATTCCTTACAGATATCTGTAACTATAGACCTGGGGGGTCTGTTTAATACGGCCTGTTTGCTCTCTTTTCTGTACAGGATTTTCCAAGTGTGTCATCTTCATTTCAACTTAACATTTTCCTCAGTATGCTTTAATTTATCAGGTCCACCTCTTCCACAGCTGCACAGAGTCTGGAGTCATGCTTTTCTACCATTCTTTCACCGCATTCAGGCATCTGCACATTTTAGCACTTTCTTGGTAAGCCTTAACATGACCAGTGGCAGCCTGAGAACAGTGTCTCTTAAAAATGCACACTGAATGACTATATGAATGAGAGCATGTACTAAGTTTGTTATTCCTAAAGGAATCTGCTGCAAACCTGAGGATATCACAATAATAATAAAAAACCCAACAACAAAAACCCCAAACAAACCAAAAATAAAAACAAAACAAACCCCCACCCCACACCAAAACAAACAAACCAACCCCATATCACTATCAGTCTTCTCTTGTTGGCACTATCTAATTCTTATATACTATTTTTTTTAAAAAACCTGTTTTTTCTAGACCCACAAAAAATGTATCTTGTCTGACAGTTCTTCTATAGATTATTCTCAGAGCTATCCATGTTTAGGGGTTGGGTATTTTTGGTTTGTTTGGGTTTTTTTTGTTGTTGGTTTGTTCAGGGATTTTTTTTTTTTTATGCATAAAGGTCAAAAGAGCTCTTTTGGGGGCATGAATAATAGCTCAACTTTACTTTTTACAGATTCTGTGCTACACACAATTTAGAAGTTCTTTGTCCACTGGGAGATACCCTCAAACAATTCCTCAACCATTTTGGTTTTCTTAGTCTCCAGTGAGACCACACATATTGATACATTAAGTGTCATATATTTTTAGCCCTGATACTATCACAAAACATAACATTTTATAAAACCCTGCAGGACCTGCAAGCCCAAAAGTTGTTCCTGGCTGACACAGGCTATCAGGTACCATTTTTTTTCCTTTCACTGCAAACTTTCTAACAGGCTCAGGCAGCTAATGGGAAGATGTACACTTTTATCCTTTTGAAGAAACATGTTAGTGTTTTGGGCTCTCTGTGAGTAGTCTAGTACCCAATTTATAATGATTACACACCCCAGAGAATACAACATATTGATGTTTACTTCATTTAGCCTGTAACTTAAGTCAGATAAGTACTTCTCTACAAAATCCACACCATCAGATAGGGTTCATAGAGTTATAGGTTCTGAAACTATAAAAATGAATTAAATCCATGGTTAATCCACTTACAATACAAACAAATCTCAAAATTCTTCCTGCCTTTCTCCAAGTCCACATTCACATCTCTAGACACTTATTTAACTCTTACAGTGAGGTAAGGTTTGAAAGTGTAAACCACTACTCAGGAGAATTAACCTTGTTAACCCAGTTACTGTCATCTAAACCACTGCTATCAAACAGTTTTCATCAGCTTGCTCTGCATAAGATAAAATGAATAAGATACTGCCCTCCCTTAAAGAAACTATTAGAGCTGTTGGCCCCTCAGACTGTAGTACTGGTGTTTGGAGGCAGCCCTCATCGATACCCCACTCTAATGATGGGCTAAAACACCTGCTCAGCTCCCTCAGTGGAGACAAGCTGGATGCCATAAGCATATTGTAGGTAATGTCCATGCTAGACCTCTAGGCACTGCATAAACTTGATGAGTAGCAGGAACAACTAACTTCACCCTGTGAAATAACCTCCACATGAATATTTGGGAGGTTCTTTAAAATACAGATTTCATCTTACTCAAGAACTTCATGTAACCTCAAAAATATTTGCATAGAATCTCATGTAACCTCAAGCTTGTATACACAAATAGAAACAGATAATGTTTCAGCTTTGCTCATAAAAATATGTGATTCCTAAGAAACAACAGTAATCATGTATTTTCTGAAAATCAGGAATTCTAATGCAAAATCAGGTCTGTCTAAGGACAGAATTTTCTCTCTAGCAACAAGGCTGAATAAAACAGCCAGGCACCTGGGAACATGAAGGATAAGAAAGAATAGGTCTCTCATTTCTAAATCAGCAGCAGTGCTTGCGTTCTACTTTAGGTAAACAGAAGCAGCAGCCATAATCTCTCTCTGTGGAGGAAACTGTAAAACTCTAAGCTATTGTTTGAAGAAAAGAACTGTAAAAACTTTCTAAAAAGTGTAAGCGTTTTAAGGTAGGAGAAATCCTGCCTTTTATTTTTTTCTCACATACCTGCTTTATGAAGCTCAGGGAAGGAGTGAAGGATATTCTTGAGACTGGTCCGGCTTTCCACATCTTAGGAGTTCAGGTAGACCTGATCCCGTCCATGTTCAGATGTGAGACAGTCTCACCCTGCAGTGGTGCCTTTGTACACACATGACATTCTTCCTCCCACTGTTAGCCCGTGATAAGAAAAAGGGAAATAGGTAAGCACATGTTGCAATGCCAGGCATCTCTGCTTGGGAAATTGCAGCTGTTGTATATTCTTTCTTCTCTTGTCATGCATAGCAATTTGGGGGGTATGGCTGGAAAGCAAGCCTTCGAAGCCAATTATGAAGCAGGATATGCAGAGTTGACCAAAAAAAGGGTGCTACTGCTGGAAGAGTTCTGTCAGTTTTTCAAGGTATCTTTGACACACCAGGAACTTTTCTAAATACACCTGGGACAGTGACAGGAGAAGCAGCCTTCAATATGCATTTATGAAAGGGTACACGCACACACATATATATTTACACACACATCTATGTGCATGCACCATCCATGCTCTCTTTCTACAATGCACACAAAACAGCCTATATTTTTTCTTCATACCCATACTGAGTCTTATGTTCTGCTGAGTCAGACACTCCTGTAGATTTTTGAAAATGCCAGAGAACCCTACCAGTCAGATTTCCTCAACCACAATGAAGCTAGAGTATCAGCCAAGGTTAAAACAGTTAGTTTCAAATATACATGAATATATAACCACACTTAATTTGTCATTAAATAAACAGAATGCATGTTTTTACCTAGATATCTATGGCATACAGGCATGCACACACCATTTACACAGCAGTAAGAAACAGAAACCATATGAATTACATCATCTTATTAATAATGATTGTCTTCCTGGCAATGGTAAAAGACAACCTGCTCATTATCCCTCCTCTGTTTCTGGCTCTCTGTCTTAATAACTATAAGGCATTTCTGAGACATGTCTGGACCATAGAGGGAGAGGGTATTTACTGGAACATGGGAATTCATCCTGTTGAGAGTATCTCAGCAACCATGGTGGATTCATCTACCAAAATGTCATTTTCATGAGGAACCACTTTTCTACAATGTATGTGCATGTCAGCTGGATGTTATTTCAGTATGGTATTGTCACTATTCTGTGCTGCCTAGGTAAAATGGAATAATATTGGTTTTATCCTTTGGCTTGTTATTTCAAAGTACAAATTCTCAGTGGGGAACAATAAACCACGAATTAGATGGCTTTCAGTGCCTGAGCTTAAATGGTGAAAGACAGGTTAGATATGCATCATGGATATATGAGTAAATAAGATAGCATTTGCCACAAAAATGACTGGATGAGTAAAACCATTAGAGTTGGCCCTAAATCTGTAAGTGTGCTCCAGATGCTCTTATCAAATATTCCAGACACACAACAAAAAATAAAGTTCCACTTTGTTTCCTTTTATTTAGTTTTTTAAAAGACAGTCACAGAGTTTGAAAGTCACATTTCCAACAAGAAACAAAAATAAATTCGGCAACAACCCCTATCACATGGTCAAGACCTTTCCTGAACATTCCAGATTAAAATAGCCTTGGGATTTAATGTGTTATTCTATGCTAATGAAGGTCAACCTCTTTAGATGTCAAATTAAAAGAACCATGGGGTAATTACTATTTGAAGATGGAGAAAAAGCAAAATGAAGAAAAATAAAACCAAATAAAAAAAAATCCATACCAACAAAAATATTTTGGAAGGAAAAAGAAGCATTACAACCACAATAGCCAACCAAGATCAGTTTTCCATCTGCCAAACATTGTTTCAAATGAAATAAAAGCCGCTGAGTTCATCAAAGTAGAAAGTGCTCTACTGCTACAGCCTCCAGATCACTGTGAATCTAATCACTGGGAAACAAAAGACGAATGCAATGAATTAGCTGGGAAAGGGATAACTGGTTTTCATTTATTTTACTCCTTACAGCATCTTAATCTGAATAAAGTATCACAGAATCCTAGCTGAGCCTAAGATTAGAAATACAAATGTGTATAATGCATAGTTTAGAGAGTCAGGCTCAGCTGTTAACAGCCAAGATAATTGCACACCAAGGAGAAAGATGATGAAGATGAAATATGTAGTAGTAGTAGTAGTAGTAGTGTAGAGTCGAGAAGGATGATTGCAGTGTTAGACTCCACAGATGATAAGATGATTTGTTACAACTTTAAAACTGGTTTTTAATGCATGCGGGATCTTTCATAGAGCTTTGGATGGACTGCAATGTTTGTTATTTTTTTGTTCCCACTAGAAATACAGAGATCCTTGTTTACAAGAGGCTCTGCTGGTTTCACCCTTTTCAAAGGTTGGGGACAAAGTCTTCTTTCAGCAGGGAAGAAAAGTATTAATTGCAAGTAAAAAAACCTCTCAAATATTGTTGTTAATACAATTGCATGAAGTTGCACAGTCCCATCTAGTGGTCAAAAATTACTGCATAGAAGAAACAAATACAGCACCTAAACCATAGTCCCAACAGAACTGCAAATGTTATTATCTGTTTAAGCATTGTACCAATATTCTCATGGATTCCAGCCCAACTGTATTTTATTGTATGATGTCCCAATGCAGAGCCATATTCAGTGAATGCCCCCTGTCCACAGCTAATTCCAGTGAAAACAGATACAACTGCATCTCAAAACTGGACTCATCTAAAGATAGTGAGCTACCATTGATTTTATTTTGCAGCTCACTCTGCTTCCTAAGAATATTTTCTTATAGTAAATATCACTCTCTAATGGTATTCTGCACAGTGGCAGCTGATGGTAGCATCATAAACAGCACTTTACAGACATTGTGGATTATATTACTATTGACACAGTCTTAAACCCAAGCAGAATTCCATTTTTACTGCAATTGCAACATCTCTTTCACAGTCTCCAAATCAGTATTTCAAGGAAGGCTGAGTCCTGCTGCTAGAGATGTGCACGCTTTTATTGCCACCATGTGCCATATGTATCTCTGGCATTTGTTGAAAATTGACTGAAAACTGTTTTAATGAAGCTCAGAAGCACCCTTCTTATCAAGCTAGTAAGTAAACTAATCCCTAAGAGCATTCACAGTTTACAGTGTTAAAAGGCTGTTGTTCTGGAGAAAAAATCCTTGATTGTTGTGATACAACTGGATTTCAATCAAGAGTTAATGTGTGAGTTGTACCACTTCGATAGAGAATGTGAGCAGACAAAAAATTATGAGGCACTGCTATTTCTCTCTTTAGGAACAGTTTAAGAAAAAGCTTGGTAATTGTGTAAGTGGTGAAACCCACAACATGGGTGGGATGAGAGTAATGTCTTTGTCTCAGAGAGTTGATACAAGCACTGCAGCTGATGTCATCATTTCTGTTAAGGAGAAGGGCCACATGTCCACCACAGAGGCAACAATGCCCAAGGAGACTAGAAGGGCAAAGGACTAGAAAGTGCTCTTACGTATGAAAGTGGACTAGACACCAAAGCATCCTGTTATAATTTTGCAAAAGAAAGGTTGCACTGACTTACCACCTGACTTATCACCTGATTTGTGCCCACTGCACAAATAGCAGGCCCTGCACATTTTCTCAGTCTAAATCCGATTCATCCACTCTGGAAAATGAGATTGCATTTACCTTTGTAGTTCTGCAAATCCATGTATTACCTGAAAAATATTCTTGTCATCCATGCTGTGTTGTGTGCACACATTGTCCAAGTTAAAAATTCTGCATTCTTTTTAAAGGTTTATAAGAAATTTCATTGCAAGTAAACCTGATTCCTTTACAATATTCCATACCTCTTCAACCCTAAACCACTGCATTATTACATTGGCCAGATGAGTTACAGCCAGTCCGCAAGTGGCTGGTTCCCACACCTGAGCCAGGAGGCTTCAATATACGGGAAGCACAAATGTGTTTCAAAGCGGCCCAATTTATCTAACTTTCTCTGACATTTCAGGGCAAGCTTGACTGAAATTTTACTCAGTTTTATTCAGAATAAAAATGTAGGCAACCTACCTGGGGAAAAAAACATATTCTGCTGCATCAAAAAATCCAGACACGCGTGAAAACCTACAAATGTCAGTTGAAGACAAACAATAGGAGAAATGCATATCACAGGATGATAAAAGCTGGCACATTTGGTAAGAAAAAGTCCTGACCTCCTCCTGTATAGTTCTGTATTGCACTATTGTATTCTCCCTATATTTATGGGAACAGGGTTGATTGCAAGTGGGTCCTAAAGATATAATTAGATGCAGGTGCCAAAGAGGTCTCAAGATTAGAAATTAACTTGCTTAAATGCAAGTTGAAGTTAGTAGGCAATAGCTCATCATTGGACACCTATCAGAATATAGCCTGTCTTGTTCACTTTCACTGCTTGCATAGTTAAACCTTTTCTGGCAAATCTGCCTCACAAAGTGAAAACCAATAAAGTCTACCCATTACAAGGCTCAGGCCATGGTATTTACATCTATTATAATTGAAAGTGTTAATGTAAGTAGAGTTAAATGAGTGCTACAATTCAAGGAATAAAAAGTTACCTACTTGTTGAAGTTCTTTGAAATTTTATACAAAGAAAATGGCAAATTCTCCCAGCTGTCATGTAATCAGTAGAAAATGTCTGCCCAAGCCATTAGAGTGAAAAACAGAAAATTAAAAAATAGGCACAAAAGAATCCATATTATACACATTTCAGTGCTATCTGTTACCAGGGTAAGTAAAAATGGAATAAGGATCAGTTTACAAGTCCTTCATCTATCACAACAGCCTAAACTACAAGATCTCACCACGCAGTTTGCAGTCCTGATTTTGGCATAGGAAAAAAGATAGAACTGCAAAAAGAATTGCAAATATCTCTGATTCTGAAGTACTGCAAAGGTGGGAGCTGGGAGGGAAGGATGCAGAGTCGCTTAATATTTTAACTTTCCCTTAGCCCTTCTTCCTCTGAGTATCTCCTGTGATCGCTATTTATATCTTGGATGCAGTTTGGAGAATAAAGGAAGGACTTCCTCTTTGAGCAGCCAGGGGATGGGCAGTGCTGCAGAAAGTGGATAGAAGGCAAAGTAGCAGTTTTTCTTCTTAGGTCACTAGCCTGGAGGCCACACAGGCTATTTAAAAGACAGACATCAGTGGCAGAGCTCTTCGGCATCAGGAACTCAAGAAGGTTATCTTTATCTAATTGCTCCCTAAGCATCACCAGAAGCAAGATAGCTTTTCATTACAACCACTGTAGTTCCGTAGTTAAATGCCACAGCTAAGACCTTTATTTTTCACTGTATTACTGTTTCCTCCCATCTGTCTTTAACATTCATCCTCTTCTGACTTGTTCTTTCTCTCACTTTGCTTTTTATAGATACTTAAGATTTGGGCTAGGAGGGATTTCTGCAACCAATATGTATTTCAGAATATATTAGATGGGTGTAGGTCACCATAGAATTACTTCGTCTTATACTGTTTTGGTTTTTTCTCCAGAATTCCTGTGAGACTTGATACTTACCTGAATGTTTCTGTTCTTTACGCACATATTTTATGTTATCTGTTAATCATATTGTTCATTTTACAAGTAGAAAATATGAGCATTTCCTGTCTATCACAAAAACTCAAGTACCTCCTAAGAGTTCAAGTATTGAAAGGAAAACACAAATATTTGCATACACTATTTTTTTTAAAAATGAGAATATGTGAGGCTTTATGTAATCCTTAGTGCCTTATTGGTACTCTAGCGTCTATTTTGAATTGTCTTGCATACAGCTTCCTAAAACAGTGAAAAAAGTCTTCATAAATGGCTCTTTATGGGGGTATTTTCATTGTAGATGCTACTGCAGTTTATAAAGACTTGGATGTATAAAGGAACTTAGGTGAATAGGTAGTCTTGCTGACCCTTAGAAAGTTTGGGTACATGCAATCTAAACAATTATAACAACTGGTTATAGATAATTTTTATCACATTTACTTTTGGCAGTCACAAGGATTAGATGAATGATAACTGTCTGCTGAAGCTGCTGTTGTTTTATCTATTTTCATCCCATCTCATTTCTTCCCTTAAATACCATCTTCCTTTTTAATTCTTGTCACCTTTCTATTTTGTCAGCGATGACCTCAGTAAGTCTTTGGAAGCACAAACTTGTTCCAGCTGCCCTTTAAAGACATAAAGTACATTTCTGTCACATAAATAAATAACTATACGGTGGAATTTATCATCGCAGACATCCTTGGCTTCCAGAGGGTCAGTATCATTAATAATAATAATTAAAATTAACATTTTTATGAAAAAAGACAATGCTTATAAAATAAAAGCGTTTGGAGGGAATATTAAACTTCATGCCTAAAGGCATAAACAAACCTCTAACTGATGGGTTGAAGAAAGAAACTTTTCCCTCAGGGCAGATTTTATAATTGCTTAGCACATGTCTTCTTCCAGCATTCTTCAAAACACATTATGGCACTGAGAGTCACTGCTAAAAACAGAATAGTAGAGTAGATGGAGAGCTGGATTGTTTTTGCAGTGACATTTCTTATATCCCACATCACTTTAATGCTGTTTTCATTTAGTTACTCAGTCCCAGAATTTACTAAACAGATTCTAAGATGACCCTTTTCTCAGCTATATTTTTTTCTATTTTATATTTGCTGTATAGTTTATGCAAAGTTAATGTCAGCAGACTCTCTGCAGTACTTACAGCCTCAGCTACGTCTTTCACCTCATAGCCTCATTCACACATTCTGTTTTCAGGCTACTAGAGTTCTGTTTTGTTTTTTCTGTCAGTCTTCTGTCCTTTCTGGCTTGGTTCCTATCTTTCTTGTGGCTTTTCAAGTCTTAGTGAAAGCTTTTTTTCTGAAGAAGAATAGTTGGCATACTGTTCTGCTTTATTAAGAGGAGAAAAAAAAAAAAAAACAAACCAGAACATAAATTACTAAAATTGGTAGAGAATCCTGGTTTTCATTCTAGGAGCTTGATTTTAATCATACACTTTTTTTTTTTTTTTACAGTAATGGACTCTTTTAATCTATACAAAATTGGTAAAAAATTAATTTTTAGCTGATACAGATTAAGTCTACTAACACTGTAGTCACCAGTTAAACTATAAGGAAACAGCTTCTCAAGAGTTCTGTCCTAAGATCTGTAGGGTGAAAAAATAGGACAGTATAGCCAAAATAAATTAAATATACTTATAGGCTGAACTGGATGGTCTGGTTCTGGTAAAAAAAAAGGTTTTTATTCTTATGAATTTATGCTGTAGTATACAAAATTGAATTTGTCTCTAGAAAATATGGAAGTGAACAATGTCAATTGACCCACATAAGTAAATGAATTTCTTTTCTTTACGGATATCAATTTTACATGCATTTTTTCATCCAGATGTGAATCAACTACTTACTTTTTGTATCATAAATTATGCAGCTTAAATAAGTATGGCTGATATCAGTACAGATGCAAATAAACTGACGGACTAAAAACCTTGTTTAAATACTACAGGCATGATTTACTGTACTTCATAATAAGTTACAGCTTTTATCTGTCATAAGTAAAAATTTATTCCAGCATTTTCTTTAAGTTACCATTCCAAGTAAGACTTTCAGTACTCATGTAGTACTCATCCACTTAGTAGGTACCAAAACACAATACATTGTGATAAACATACCCTTTTTGTTTCCACTTATGTTTATGATTATTTTGTTTCCACTTATGTTATGCCAATGATTCTGCATATCAACCACATCTTCACAGGCTTCTTAGTGTTTTAAATGATCTTCTGAAGTGGACATTGTTCTGCAGTTAATCTTGCTTACAAGGTTTCCTTTAAACATTACACACATAGAGTTTAATACCTAAGTGTCCACCGATATTTTATTCTGTCTATGATTTGGTGCAACTAAATATGCACAGAACTGAACAAAAGTGCTGATGTTGGCAGTCTGTCTGTGATTATACTTACTTGAATGGGTGCTGTGAATATTAAACCCCCCATACATACAAGAACAAGAAGTATGTAGGAGCCAGCCCGAGGATACCAATAATAAAGTAGTTTAAAGATAAATTGAGTGAGAATGTGGGACTTACATTTTGAAAATGAATTCTCTATTCGTCTCTAGCATTCATAGGTGTATTCCTTTTATTCAAAGTAATAGGAAATTATGATTAAATCTTAAAGGACTCAGATTAGAGACTCAAGGAGAATGTGTTCCTCTAGTTCAGAAACTTAGCCAGATATTCTTTGCACTTAACTAAAATATGGTTGTATGAAAAACTGCTTTTTTGCTGCAGTAGTTTAAAAAAAATCACCTCAGATCATATCAGGAGTAATAATTTCTGAATCTTTCCCTGATTTTATTTTTAGTTTCTGTCTCACTTGTAGGCAAATCAACAGAATAGAGGGCTGAGATTCACAACATTACTGGAAGGAGAATGGCTGTCACAGGACCTCAAGAGTTTGCCCATGCAGAAGGGAAGTTTCTGAGTTCAGGCTTTCACAAATGCAGGGCACTCAGAGGAAGACGATGTTCTGAGTCTCTTTTTATGACATTATATCAATATTAAAATGGCCCTAGAATCCTCATCTCTTAATGAATGTCCTAATCATGAAATCAGACATGAGCCTCACGTCTTTCACGTTTCTTTACTGTGCATTCTTTCATCTTTATCAAGCTCACTCAGGCCCAGACAGAAACTCCAATGAATATTCTTAGTGTGGGGCTGGGACCTACCTACCCAGCAGCACTGAGCTCGTGCACCTGAGCAGCAACTACAGAGCAAGCTCAGCTCTGCACTGGACTTGTTCATGGGTCCTCTTCTTGCCTCAGAGCAGAAACAGAACAGGAGACTGTAGAAATAATTTGTCTTGTTCCTGTTCTAGATGCAAACCTTTACTGAAAATGGAAAAGGCTTGCCCTAAAAATCTGTTCCAAATATTTTTATTTGTTCTTCTCCATTCATAAGCCCTTTATGATTCAAGACCTTTGAACATTCATATGACAACTATTGGAAACCTTTCTCCTGTGTAGGCAATAGTGCTTGTCCCAGTCCTCTCAGATGCCTTCCATTTAAACTTTTCCACCCATACAATGGCAAAAAGGGATGTTTTGTTCTGTCAAATTCTGATTCATCTTAGTCTCATCCCTGTCAACTGTACTGTGGAATCTGAGGAGAGAACTCAAACTTTTACAATAAAACACCAAGAGGCAGAAGGAAATAAAGCTTCTCTAAGAATTCTTTCATTCTTCTACTTTAATTGTTATATATAACCAAAAATTAATTGTTCCTCAAATTAAATGTAATTCTTCTAATGACTTCTTTTACTGAATATATCAACATTTCTGCTGTAACTTTGACTTTTAAGTCAATAATCTCAATGCTTGAACAATTTACTATATGTTGCTTTCCTATAGTTCACAGCTAGGGAAATTAATTTAATTCTGTTCAGACTCAAAGCAAATGTTTGACTAAGTGCAATTAGTTTACTGATACATGAACAAACCCAGGACAGGATTTAATTACATTTACAGAAATTTAGTCTAATGAATCAGGTTGATTTTTTTCTAGTATTTAATGGACCTTACCAAGATCAGTAAAAGTAAATCACCTAAAATACTAAAGCAATTTCTTCTACACTCCTCTTTGAAGGAGCAACCTGTATAACTAATAAATAACTATATACAGTTTGTACAATCATATGCAGGAAATTTTTCTTCTTTTTTTTTTCCCTTCTTCTTTGTTCTAGATTATAATCAAGACTGGCTTCTGTATAACAACATGAACGCATCTGCAGAAAATAGCTGCGTAATGGGCACATTAAGGGTAGATTTGCCAGATCGACTTTCTAATTTGGTGTTCTGTCTTCAACAGTGGTCAGTACTGAGCGTAGCAAAAGAAGCACAAGATTTATTAATACTGGATAAGCACATGACAACTCAAGAGCATATTTCTTTAAAAATATTTGCCTTACTGTCTTGAATCATAGGGAATTATTTCCAGTCTATCCAGAAAGCATAACTGTGCTTAACTTTACCACACAAATACATGGAAGGTTTCTTTTGTTCCTATCCAACCGGCTAAATATGTTGCCAAATTTGTATTGCCCACAGCATTCATTAATAATTAACTATGGCTATCCTATGCTCTTTTACTGGTTCCATGTCAACAGCTTTTTTTTTGAGCCCTTTTGACATTTCTAGGTATTTTCTTTCTGCCTTAGATGTGTGACTCTGTATTAGTTTCTCAGACTATAGGCTTTCAACTATAATGTTTTGACTCAAGCAACTTTATGAACTCCAATATTAAGTCATTTATAATATTAAAAATTCTTTATTTCTGCTCTCATTTTGTAACCTGATTTAAACAGGAAAAAAACCTCAGTCCTGTACAAATCCTATTCAGACTTTTTCAAGTTTACATATAACATTTTCATAATAAACTTTCATTATGATAAATGAAAACTCAAGATTCACATTCTGTTTCTATAAGGAATTGCTATAACAATTAGAAGAAGAAATGCAGTGTTTTGAGGATTTAGAAAAATACTTTGTTTTTTAAAGTTTTTTAAAATGTGAATGCAGTACAAAAATATTTCTAACAAAGAGGTTTCGGAATTATTTTTTTTTAATCAGGTTTTAAACTATTGCCTAGGAGGCAATAGTGTCTAGAAGGTCATTCCTTCAATTAGGATATGTTACAAGTCTTTCATTTTTATAATATTAATTGCAAAATCATACATTGCTAAAGCACACAAGCACTGCTAGACTTGAACCTTATTTACACAACATTAATGGAAAAATTACCAAGGCCATATAAAACTTCTATTCAATTCTTCACTTTGAGAAGAAAGGTGAATGTTGTATTTCCAGTACTCAGCAATTTTGCTTTCACTCAAATGCACATTGACTGTGTTGTCACATGAATAACATAATCACTCTATTTATCAAACTTGATCTTTTTAGCAGTCTATTGTATTTTAGAGGTAAAATAAATACAAACCCCATTTCTGTTTCCTAGATTATTTCATCTAGCAAAAATAGATCAATCATAAGAAGAAATTATTCCCAATGTAGTGAGCTAGTGCAAACCATTTATGACCTAATAATTGCTTAGAAGTTTTTCCATTTTGTAGCTTTTTTTCTCCTGGATTGTCATCCAAATTAGGGGCCATTTGTTCTCTCTAAGGCAACTTAAACCCAGAGTTCTGACTAAAGAGAACAGCATGTGAAAGTGGGTTTAGTTCATGTAGTTCAAATTTATGCACAGAGACTACCCAGAATTAACAACAGCAAAAGAATTGTTGCTTACCTGAGAAACATTTTTGCAACCTAGAGCTATTCTAAAGTTATTCTGATTTCTTCTTTCTTTCGTATTATTTCAAGGCACTTTTACGTTCTCAGTGAAGCTTTGTTCTGCAAGCAGTTATTAGAAGAGAAAGAAGTAAATCTTTTGAAAGATTTGTGGCATAATCAAACAGGAAATGGAGGGGAGAAAATGGAGGGGAGAAAATGGATAAAATAATCTGAAAGTGTCCTGGATAAGTAAAAGGGAAAAAAAGAAAAACAAATTGTAGGATATTTGGTACACTTGCACACATACAAATATCCATACAATTACCTATGTATATACATAGGCACACATAAAGAAATACAGTCACATAGGCAGAAATAAATACAGATGTTTCCAGAGAATGACAGAAAAATTATGCAGCTTGATGGGCTTTTCATCCTTGCCACTTTCAGATTCTGTATCACTGCCTCAATTGCAATAATATTACTATATTTTGGCTTATACCACATAGGCATAACAGGATTCTCGGTGCTTTAAAAAAAGAGTTCATCCAGAATTATACTTTATTCACATGGGCAAAAATAATGGAGATGAGGTTTTATAGACATTTACTTTCAGTGCTATTTCCTGAGGAAAAAGCTTCTTGGTTCAAAATTGTGATTGGTTTAACTTATAGATAAAATCACAAAAGTGATCACTATAATAGTAACAACACATTCTTTACTGGTTGTTTTAGAGTACAAAAATCTAAGGAATATTGGCACAACAGCAGCTAAACCTCTGAAGATCTGAGTATCTGCAAAAGACTACAAGAAAAGAAAAGAAAGGTCTATGTAACAAACGCCCTAATGTGAGTTATGTAAATTCTGATAGCTGCCTGGATAATAGTTCTTATGCACCGCCGAGTCCAAAGCAGCTGCATAGAATACATTGAAAGCACATGTTGATGGATTAAAAACAGCCTTAATCAGAAATATTCATCAGTTGTGGCTATATGTGCACTTCTACCCTGCTAACCACATTAAGTATGGATTAACACCAATTCCAAAACTATGTGAAATCTTTATCCATGGAGCAGAACTAAATACGAAAAACTGTGGTGATGAAATGGTGGGAGACACAAAGGTTTGCAGAGAAGAGTCAGAAATTGCCAAGGAGTCCACACTGGCCTTGGTAAGAAGCACAGAGGCAAAGGCAGATGGAGCCGCTCTCTGCCAAATCAGCATGATCCATCACACTACTGAGCACATATGGAGGAGGTAGAACATTCACCAAATGAAAAAGCTATAGAAAAAAATCTTACATGTGGGCACAGAGAATGGCAAGTGGGCAAACACACTCTTTTCTTTAGGAAACAGAGAGAGAAAAGTAATTTTTAGTCTTCACAAGAAGACCAGTTAGAAACTCTTACAACTAGCTTCAGCCTAAATGCTGCACAGACAGAAATTCTTCAAGACAAATTAACTTACCTGAATTAAAATAATGATGATCAGGATCTCTGCCCTTTTACCTACTAAGTGCAGGGCCTCATCCTGAATTCTTTTGTATCAAAGTGTTCAAAAAACTGTATGAAAGAATGACTAACTATAGTGAAATTACTGTTCATTAACCCCTTTTGACATCAGAAAATAAAACACTTTAGAGAACTGATACTGAAATTAAAGTTAATTGAACCTAGAAGATGTACCTCCTTGAAAAAAATTTTATCTCTTATGTCAGCAGACACCTTTTATTTTAGTTGTCAGATTCTTCTTCAGCTTGCTTTTCCTCTGTGTAAATATAAAACCAGTAAATATAAAACAAGGAGTTGTTAAACATTTTCTTTTTGTGACCATAGCAACCTTCCATGAAAACAGCATATTTCCCTGGAAAATAGAATTAAAGTGATCCATGTTACTGATTCTAAATAGCAGTCATTCAATTAAATAGTCCTATTCAAGTCAAAGAGATTACTTTTGTAAGAATCTAATTCTGGAAAATAAATACTTTCATGTTTTATATGCTTTATACCAGAAGCACCATCTTTAATTCAGACCCTCTTAAAATGAAACAAGATTTTATGGTCATGAAATGGAAAAAAAAGCAGCATGAAACTTAATGAAAATTACAAAGAGCTAATGCATTGAATCTTGACCTTTTCATGCCAATTAGCTGAAACAACTTCAGGGGAAAACTGGTTTCCTCCTGCTGAAATGTGACAAATTCATGAATAAGCTCCTTAGTTTATGGGAAAAGTAGTAAGATCAGTGTGGTTGTACACTATTTAATTAAGTTAATTAATAGGCAATTCTAATAAATATGTAGAAATATAACTGAAATACAGAACTAAGATCGGAAAGCCATTGCTCAAAATCCCAAACTGCACTGTTAAGTCACAAATCTATTCACAGCTAAGGAGTGCAGACTTCAAACCAATATATCTAACTCCTGATGATTATTTATGTGTGACATCAATGTGATTTAGACACCCAAATCCTACAATCATTCTGATCATACCAGCCTGAATTACAAGCTTTTGGAGCAAGATAAGCCCCGAAGCAATATAATGCAACCACATCGACAACATCTAGAATTTTTCTGTATGTAATGCATGTTATATATTTGAGCTGAAAGAGAATCAGAGCAGCCACCTGTAAATAATACCCAGGCATGGTACAAGGTGCTTAAGATACTATTTTACAAATAAACCAACAAAAACAACTTCCATTGGCATCATGTTGAACTCCTTGGTTCCTAAGGCAATGTGTATCATATAGCCCAGTCCCTTTCAGAAGTGCTCACTTATCAAATTGGTTAGAAGACGTAGGCAAAACAGACTTAAAAGAAAGTCTACTTCAAAAACACATTCTTTTTATGGCTACCAGATCCCTACTCTTCTAACTTTTGCTTTATTTGTTTCCATTGTCCTTAGTCTTTTGATTCGTGTCCATTTGCTCTTTGACTGGGACAATTTCTCTGTGGCATTTGACCGGCACTGTTTTTCCTTTTGATAAATTTCTAGCAAGCAATTATATGATCTATGAGCTAGATGGAAAAAGACAGACTTTTTCAGCACTCTGGTAAAATGAACACCCTACCTTTTCTGATTACTCCAGCAGCTGTTGTCTAGACTTCATCTAGACGACTAGAATTTAACAAAGAATTCAGGTCAAGGGTATAACAGTAACTTTCGTTTTATAAGCATTTCAGTATTTCAGTACTTAAGTGAAGCACTTTCTACTTCCACAAATTCTTGAAATTTATTGGATTAAAAAAGGCAAAGCTAAGTGTGGCAGCAGCATTTGTGATGGAAACATGGTCGCAAAGCAGAAAAGAATTAAGATAAGAGATGGGTAGAACAACTTTGCCAAGATGACTTTAATTTTGATTGGAGTTTCACAGATGGAAAGACAGTGTTAATGTAACTCACAAGTCACTGTAGTGGAGCCAGTGGCCTGGCAGCCTGCCCCAAAGAGTTGCCAGTTTCCCACCACCTTGTCTGTCGAGTTCTGCTGGTTGTATAAATGTTCAGTGGTAATAGCCATAGAGCTGCTTTGGTGTCTCAAGTTTTCACTAAAACAAAAAACCAAGCAAGCTTTGAATCTCACCAGTCCAAAAGACTGACATTCCAAACTGGATCAAAGTTCAGAATATTTTATGTTCAGACATTGAAGCACTTGTCTGATGCCCAAAACAATGCATTCAGGGTCTGTCCCATATTCACAGAAAACATCAGAAGCTTTGCACACAATAGAGCCACAGAACCTAAACCACTTGGCTGAAGCAAAGTAAATTACCCTACTGTCTGACATTATAAATCAGAGCCAGAAAATAATTGAGCCGTAATTTTTGCCAGAGTTCATGGCTCACACGGGATGGAGTCCTACTATTTTTGGAGTAGACTCCTGATACCATGGAAGAAGAAAATATACTAAGATACCAATATTTTTTTTTCCTGTATCTACTGCATCCTTCATGCTTGCATTAATTAGCTCTCAATACTGAATTGGACAATTTTCTACCTATACAGTTAATCAAATCAAGACTGACTCTTTGGAGCTGATCATCCCAGGTAGTTAAAAGTGACTTTATGCAACTGAACATCCCAAGTAGCTAAGAAAAAAAATTTTCATTCCCACTTAGTTGTGGTGCATGAAAATTATGAGAATAACTGATGTCTTATTGAAGGACGTTCTCTCAAACCACCGAAATAAAAGAAAGAAGAGACTGAAATAAGTTATCAGTTCCTCTTCACATCTCCAGAACATAAAACACAGTAAACAAATTGCTGCCTGACTCAGTCTCTATTACTTATTTTACATATTATATAGTATTCTCTTTGAAAATTAAATAGTTTTCTCCTTGGATGCCTTTTAACATAACCTGAAGGATTGTTTTTAGTATTCTCACCTTGAACACAAGACCTTTCCTTTGGCCATATTCTCAAGTGCTCATTCATGTGCTCCCTTTTAAAACACAAACACATTGTCTCAGAATGGAAATGGATTTGCTTGGTACCAGACAAAGCCCATCTAAGTACCGTAGGTTGGAAATGTTTGCCTCTCAGGCTTGTCTCCAATAAACCAATGAAAAGAGAAAGAATCCTTCTTCCCTTGTGGGATAGCTTCACGTATTAAACGCAGAATAGTAATTAAAAAAATATATACTCCCAAAATTTGGAATTCTGTTCCATTCAGAACTCTTATTCAAGGCAAAATATGCATCTTTAATACTGTGGTGTAATATCAGAAAAGTTTGGTGCATAAAGTATTAAAAAATGCTTTATTTTTTTTTCACTATTCAAATATGTATTACCACTAGATTTTTTAATATTATCTTTCTTTCCTCAAATAGGACTTTCAGTATGTTGAGATATCTGAAAAGAACCTACTCTGAATAAGTTTTTTTTTTACTCAAAACATTCTTATTGTTATTTAATCTGGCAAAAAGACACATAAAAATGCATCTCAGAAGAAGTATGACGCATCATTCAGGAAGTTACCAAGCAACCCCTCTTTAAAGCTAAGTAACAATAATATTTTCTATCCAATTGGTGAGCCTATATGAGAAAAAATATCTGTGTTAAATCGTAATATGCTGAGAAGAAATGCCAATACAAAATGCAATTTTAATTGTAACCATCAGCAGATGAAGATACAGGAATAACACCAAATGCATGGCATAATTACTGGAGGCATTGAAAACAGAGACAATTTTATCGTACCGTCTTTTCCAGAGATGAGCTACAGCAATCAATAAGAGATATTGCTGACCTTGCATTGTGTATAATATTCAATAAATATCCAGGGCAATCTACTAGCATTTTATTAAAATGAGTCTATAACAACACCGTATTGTCTAGTAAATTGATCACATCTGATGTGACCACCAATATTACAGCTCCCAAAGTTACAAAGAGAATCTTAAGATAATTAGTAGAGTAACTTCATGCCTGTAGTGGCGGTAAATTAGCATAGAAATGGTGCCAGTGTAATTAGATTGTTTAAGGTCTTTTAAAAAAAGTAACAGCATTATCAGTATACTCTCATGTTGCTACAGTAAAACCAATGTCAAAGTAGTTTACTGTTAATCACTTCTGTAAACATATAAGGAAGGAATACACACACACACACACACACACAGAAGATGCAGGGGTTTTATATTTTTAACCACAGCAGATTTAAGCTAGTAGAACCAGTCAGCTTATAAACTATTTTTGGATCCCCCTTTTTTCTTTTCTTAATTGAATACCTTCCTTCCAGAACATTCATTGAAACAAAATCTCACAGGGAAAAAAAAGAGGAAAAAATGAAAAAGAAAAAACAGATCAAAACACTGCCACACAAACCAACATGCAAATGTAATAGAGAGAGTTCTTCAAGTTAAAAAGTGATACATATCCTGGCACGTGTGTGGGTAATAAGAATGTCTGAAACGTGATGAGCAATATTTATGCTGTTATTTGCAGGATTCTCCATTCTAGCTTTACAAGAACACATTTGGATAGGTTTACATAATATACCTGACTTCAGAGGAAAATTTTGCAGTATTTCTTACAGCAGCAAGTAAGCATGTGTTAATGAAAAGGAATAAGTTGTTTATAGGCTGCAGAAACATTCTGACTGCAAAGTATATATTAGTAATAATAATAATGATTAATAATAATAGCCAATAGATCAGCTGTGTTCAGTGTAGTCAAAGTGAGATTTTTTTTTCTGTTTTATCACTGTGCTTAAAAATCAACTTTGACCTTTTTTTTCTTTATGTTGCTATTTTTCAGTAAACCATGATTCTGAGAGCATTCCTTACAAAGACAATAACAATGTAACTTAGCCATCACTCAATTAATTTTTGATCCTTCTATAGAGGTGATTTAATTCAACGTACAACTATTCCTATGATAATTTAAGCAAAATGTTAACATTTGCAAATCTCTCAGAAGAAACACATCGATTCCCTAATTGCTGCAAATATTCACCACAACAACATATATCTCAATGTAACTTGAATTTCAGAAAGGGTTCGTGGAAGAATAGCTAACTGCATTTTCACTTTCATTTTCATAATTTGGCTTTAAAGAGCAACAAATATACTACAGCAATATTCATGTCCTGTCATAGAACTGATAAAATCCAAAATCTTTTGGTAAAACAGAGCTTATTTTCTTGA
Source organism: Eulacestoma nigropectus (assembly GCA_013397775.1). Classification (NCBI taxonomy): domain Eukaryota; kingdom Metazoa; phylum Chordata; class Aves; order Passeriformes; genus Eulacestoma; species Eulacestoma nigropectus. The sequence goes on along the minus strand of VZTE01005667.1, from coordinate 911,014 downwards.
GTTACAAACACATTTATGTTCTTTCAACCTAATATTATTTCTTGCTTGTACTTGCAGCACCTGCCTCATTATATATTATTCCTTGAATCTGTTAGAGACAACACACAGAAAGCCAGACTCCTCAAACAAATATGCTCTTAAAAACACCAGTAATATTAATCAGTGTTCTGTACACTCTTTACAGACTGCCACTAAAATTTAGCTTTTAAAATGTCACTATTCCCTTTATCACTCTTTTACAATACACATTACATTTCCAGACTATTGGTAGATCTGCATCACCCTTATCAACTTTTTTCACTGCCTTTTTGTGTTATCTCATGAAAAATTCTTAAAATATATGCTCCTGTAATTATATTGTTAAATAAGACTAGGAGAGCCTCTTTTCTTTTTTGTTTCTTTGTTGTTGTTGTTATTTGGTTAGTTTGGTTTGGGATTTTTGTTTGGAGCAGAGATACCCGGGTTTTAGGAAGAGGGAGTTGTTTCAGTTAGTTGGGAATAGATTGTCACTTAGAGTTAACAACACTACTTACACAGAGGGGTATTATTTTTTTAATTATATTGAATTTTCCTCTATTGTATAGCTATGTATGGAAGTGTCATCCTTCACCATAAATTTAAGAATTATACATTGTAATTCCAATGACTTCAGTAAGCTATTCTTGTTCACACAATCAAGATGGATACTTTTCTATTCACCAGATTTTTTAATTATACAGTTGGGCTGAGATCCACGACTTGTTGACATTGTTCATTGCTTCTGTGGCGTCTGGCTCACTGAATAAAATATAAAGCAGATAACAACAACAATCCAAATTACTTACTAGCATCATGTTAGATAAGCCTTTCAGAAATTTCTCTTTGTGGTGAACACATTGCTCAAATGATGCCAGAAAGCCTTTTATACTTAGAGTCCTATTTACTTTTACTGGCCTTTTCTTTATGAGTGAAACAAAACATTAATAATGATTTCTCAGAACAAGATTTCCCATCAGCAGCATAAAGATTTACACCTCAAGGGCTTTGGTATAATTGTTCATGATTGCACAAGTTAACTGGATATATTATGTTTGGCAGCAATATGCTTAAAAAGTAGTTTATTTAGTAATAAAAATGTGATCGAATGATTGAAGTGGCTCAGAACTCTGAAATTAATCAACTACCTTTCCATAGCTGTACTTTGTCTTCTAGAGGTACTGCTCTGCTATTTGTCTCCAAATGGTAAATTGCACTGTTTCCAGAAAGGTGGTATTTTTTAACTTTTTTTTTTTTAATAGAATAATTCTTTTCTGAAGCCCCAAAGCCTAATTTAATCTCCTTACCTTCCACAGTTCATAATATTTCTCCACAAAAATTTCAGCCTTCTCATTCAATTACGAGGAAAAAAAAGCAAAATGTCAAACCTTCTTGGCAGGAGGGCAACCTTCTACAGGTAACTAAATGAACTTTTTATTCCCTCTCCCCTCAGAAAAATCAATCCACATATGCATTTATTTGTCTGTTGCTCTGCCATATCACTTTGGTTGCAAAAATACCTTATTGGAAGGCAAGTCTTGCTCTAAAGACCTGCAAAGGACTGAGAGCCACACCTTCAGCTAAACATTCAGACCTGGATGTCAGCTGAAAACATTTGAGAAAGAAAGCAAAAAAAAGTCTCAAGATTGATAGTAAAGTGTGGGGAATTGCTCTCATCAAAAGCCATACTCAAAATTGCTGCTCACATACCCTGAGCAAAATACTGGACTGTATGGAGGTGATGAACTTGGATGACACTAGTTCTCTTTCGTTTAAGCAGGAGAACTTTAGTAGAAACACTTTTTGTTTAGTCAGCTTTAGTTGACGTGCAAGGCTGACACCACTCAGCAACTGTCTCAGCAGCTGAGACTTCTAGAGTTCCCTTTCCCCAGGAGCTGGGATGGCAACGGGCAATGAGGAAACACAGGTCTTTTTAGCATCCCAGATCCTGACTAACAGGTAACAAGGCCGTCTGTTTCTGCTGCCAGCTCAACACATTTACAGGACACAATACCTACCTCTGCTGCAGTGAAATCAAAGCTCAAGTGGAATCTCAATCTGGTAACAGCCAGAGGCCCAAGCAACTGACTGTAGATTCAATATCTATGAAATTTGCATTAAATATAGAAATTGGAAGCTGCTGCTTTAACTAATAAAACCAGCTGGGTCCATTGGGATCATCAGGTTATATACACAACGGAAAAGGCTTTTTTGTCCTAGAAAAATACTGGAATGTGTAGTAAGAAAAAAATTAAGGACAGTTCCATCAACCATCACATCAATCTTAATTTAAAGTCATATCCTATGTATGAGGTTGACAGGACAACTTCACTGGACTTACTCATTTGCCAGACCAGGAAAAAAGGTGAGTATGAGCAAAGAAACCAACACATCAGTTGAGCTTAGGCTGCTACTGAACGCTCTGCAGCAGGGCCATGGTGCACCACGCAGCATGGCAACTGCCCAGCCAGAGAGAGAGTGGGTACAAAGAGGCTGCCACAGATACAAGAGACTGCAAACAGATTCCTTGCCCCAGCAGTCAGGGTCACCTGCACATGTGTCTATTTTCCTACAACAATGGGATCTCTTTCTCAGAGAAAAGTAAGTTTAAAAGATCAGCTTTTTGCTGATACACTAGACATTGAAATTCAGTCCAGTTTTTTGATGGAGCATTTTTTTTTAAACCTCTTTGGTACCTGAGTTGCTGTTGTTGCTCATGGAATAATACACTGCTGTATGTTGAGAGCTTAACAACAGTCATGCACAATGTACTTATGCATGCAATTCGTTTTTACCATGATAGCCCGTGGAAGACTTGTGCAGCCCACAGACTCCACAGGCAACGTCTTTCTCTTACCTCTGCGTGAATGTCTGTCACTCAGCTCACCTCAGAGTAGTGATTTAATCTATTGACTAATTTTAAAAGAATTTGAAGTAGGGGTATGTTCCCAGATTCAGCATCCAAGGATATTCCTCATAAGCTTCTGTTGCACTGAAAGGACGTTGTGATCCATCACATATAATTAGAGATAGCAGCAGACAACAACATGTACTCACATTAATGAGGCACAAAACACTCCTGCTAAGGAAACAATAGAAGTATACAGCATGACCTACTTTCTTCTTCACTGTTATTCAGGTTACAGATTTTGGGGTAAATAAAAGCATTGCTTGAGTTTTGAAGATACTGAATAAGAGAAAGCATTTTTATTAACAATATTTTTTTCTTGCATTTTAATATGGAGATTTTTAAAGCCTCTAAGTAGAAAAAAACCCTGGTGACACAAGAAAAATATCTAACCCCAGTGACAGTGAAACAATATGAGAGTACTAGGTTTTAGGATATGTAACTGTTGCTCATACGGCCATCACAAAAATTTCACTATTTTTACTAGGTAGAAGGACAACACCACTGTTTTGACAAAACATATATGAAGAAAGCTCATATGACCTAGCAAAATTCTCTCTCCCATCACGTCTGCGGTATAAAGTATGATCAAAAATTTAATCAGGAAACACTGCCATCCAGTGATGAAGAGGGAAGAGAGAAACTGAGATAAAAGTGGTGGGGTGCTGTGACTGATATATCCATAATCTTTGATATCCATACTCTCAACTGGGAGAATGATATTCAAAGGTAGTCAGAGTAGCATGAATTTAAAAGATTGTAAAAATCAATGAGGCAAGTAAAGAACAGGTGTGATTCTACAAGCTTTAAATATTCTTACTAATGGATCATATGCTACTTTCCTTCATCAATGATGAGCCAGTTTAATTCACAAAGAGTAACAACAAAAATATTCATTTCCCTGAATATTTCCATATCTCTTTCATTTAATAACAACAAAAAAATTTTTAAAAGAAAATCCTTTTGGAAATCTTTGTTTCCCAAGTGGAAAATTATTTTTGAAAATGTGTACCTTCCAGGAAGTCGCACTCCTAAAACAAAATATGTAAATTCAATGTAGAAACAAGTAATGAGTCTTTGTACATGCCCGAACACAGATCCAATACTAGGGTGAGTAGAGCAGGAAAACACAAAACAGACAATCCATGAAGTTCTGGAGCTTAGAAATTCTGCAGCTTCCATATAGTTCAAGAGCTGCCTCAGGGAAGACGCAACTAAGGAATAGATGTGTACTTACCACAAAGCCTGAAAGAAGGAAGGAGCAGTCTCACAGCTGCCCACAGGCTGAACAGAAAGCTGACCATGTACCAGTTATCAGTGTCATTTTGACAAAATCAAAAACAAAAACCAAAAGAAATATATAGATTTTGAGCCAGAAAGACTATGTTCCTTCAGTCTATATCTTTTTTCAGAGATTTTAAAACTAGTGTCAATTATTTCGAGGCAAATTTCTACATATAACACCTCAAAATCACTTCACTTTATCTTCTTTTTACTTCTCCTTTTTTTGGATGAAATCACTCTTTTTGGTCTTCAGGTTACAAGCTAAAAAATCATAAATTGCATCCATCCCTCTTCTATCAGCTTTTACCAGCAAACAGCACCACTTCAATTTCATTGAAACCTCTCCCACAAGATACCTTCATGTATGTTTCATTCTCTTCTTGCTTCTAATTTAAGATCACAGGAGGAGGCAGAGGTAAAAGTCCTCATGTGAGCACTGTAGAAAGAACTATAAAGCCAATATGTTGTTGCATAAATAATCATGTAACAACAATAAACTAATACATATCCTTTTTTAAAGGAACCTATGTAGCAAATTCCATTGTCTCCTAATTAATTCAGGTAAATAAAATAACATGTTTGTCCTTTGAATATTATACATACATATCTCTGATAGTTTTATTACAGATCCTATGTAAAGCGATATTTGAATCAACAGCTATTTGGATTTATATTTAAATTGATATTTATTAAATACATATTCATAACTATATCCATGTTGGGTATTGACTTCTGCTAGGAGGCAGGAGAAGAAAAACGCCAAATCTTGTACAAACAAGTGATAGAAAAATACAGACATTCCTACTTAAGGCTGACCTTTAGATCAATGACCTCCTTCTTCTGCCCTAAAGTATCTGTCAACAGGCAGTGCCACAGAACACCATTGCTAACCTTCAGTCTTCAACTCTCCTCTCTTACTATGCCCTACAGTTCAGGTTACACGTACTGCCTCCTGAGCCATTAAAAAACTCCTGGATTTTGCCTGTAGGGTATTTATTGTAGCCCTAACTTTCTTTCTGGTATTTAAAAAGCCAGATGGTAAGGGTAACACTCACTTGCTCTGATGTAGTTTTCTTGGATAAAAACAACTGTCAGTCTACATGGCTTTTAGCAGTAAATAATGAATTTATTCAGTGCTACAAACAAACCAGACTGAGTTTTAGACAGAATCAACAATTTCAAAGTCTCTTATTTTTAAAACACTAAAAAATCTGCTTGTCATCAATGAACTACAGATTGCCAACCTGCCATTTCAAATGAAAAACACCTCTGACATTCTTGAATAGTGTCAATGAAAGTTGGGTTTTTTTCCTTCTGTTCCATTTTGTTGTCCTTCCTCACTTATTTTGTGGCTACTACTTTCTTAGAACCTGAATTTAAAGTTCATCCTGGTATTCATTAAGGATAAATAGATATATAGAGTGACAACATCAAGTACATTGTCATCACTCGCACTGATGGGACTTCTGCCTAGCAATTTAATCTTGTTCTGACTAGCCACAAGGCAACTACATATAATTAGTGAATAAAACAAATTTTAGATTATTTTTATTTTAAATTGCTTTATAAGCAAGGGCACAATTTCCTGAGGAGCCAGTTTTGAGTTTCGTTCACATAAGAACATCAAAGCCCAAATAACAAAATAAAGATGAAGTCTCAGAGAAAGACTTGTCATAAAAAAAGATACAATCTTTTTTATCATGTGTAGAGTGAGACTGAGGAGAGATATGATACAGGATTTCATATGAGAAAATTAAAGCAGCTTGGACCTAAAAAGGGCAAGGGGTGTTATAACAGCCACGTTCTATAAGCAGAGCAGTATTCTGAGATTTCAGGACAATAATTATGCTTAGCAATTGAATGCTTTCACTTTGCTGTTTAGCTTTTAGCCAGTGGTGTATGTTTTCCTTATCATTAGGCAACTTTCTGTCAAATCACTTACCCACTATATAAATTAATTGCTCTGCCATTCTGAGGTATATTTATATGCATAAAGGAAACTGTTGAATTTATTGGAAGTCTGAAAGCACAGGCACTCAAAGTGAAATAGATGTGCAGCTGGGAAACAAAAATAAAAAAACCCCACATAAATTAATCACATAAATTTTTTACACAACTGTCTGCACAGTCCCCTGCATATCTCCCTAATATTACTTAACTCAAAAAAAAAAATAGAAAGATAAATATTGAGAAGGTTATTTGTCCTTATTTTGTTCTAATTTCAACAAACTGGACAGCTGGCATGCAGAGAAATGAAGAAAACTTGCGAAACTGTATAATATGTGGTAAAACTTGCAGGCTGGCTGAGTAGTTACGCATTTCTTTGTGGGAAGGATTCTGGCAACCTGCGTTTCACATTAAGACGAAAAAGCAGCCACATTTTGCGGTGGTGGTATAGGCTACGTGTGACAAGATAGTTTACCCTGCTAGTGTGCGAGGGTGTGCTGTCGTGTACTAAATCTAAGTGCTTTGCTTAGAAAAGGCAATTTTAAGGTGTGATTGGGAAGCAGAGCTTGCTAACCCTCCGTCTGATCTGCTGTAGTTGTTGAAGGCCCTGGGTATTCATCCTCCCTTTGCCATAACTTATTACAGATCCCTTTGCTGGACATCTCTGGCTGCTGAAGGGAAAGGGGGTGGTTAACCCAAGGTCTTTAGGACCAAAAGTTAGTCACAGTAGTTCCCATGGTCTACAAGTTCAATTATGGAAGATAAAGATTGCAGGGTAACCACTGAAAAATGGGGCAATGATGACTAAGCTTATGCTCTTGTGCTTTGATTGCTTCTTGCTATCTGCTTGGAGCCCACAGGTGGATTTTTAGCAGAGCTGTTTCTCCCTGTACTGTTTATTAGGAGCGATACTCTGCGTGTTGTTACTGAAATAGTTCACTGATAAGGCTAACACAGACATAGGACTTCAGGGCTTTTAGAAAAGATTTTTTTAAGATCTAGCTCACAGGAGCATGAAAGCACAGCTTCAGTACAGAGAACATTAGAATAACAGGTCGGGACATAATTTTTCAGCCAATGCATGAAGACTGTTTCCCTCTTGACCTCTGAAAGTAACTTGATTTTAAATATGAAATAGTTATTACAAATGCTTCCTAAATTAAGGTTTAAGACAAAAAAAGAAGTGACCTGAGAGGGGAGGGGCTCTCCTCTTTCAGGGAAATTGAAAGCAGATACATTTAACAACGTCCTGGACTTGGCTTAGCTTCCATCTTGGTGTTTGTCTTGTTTTTAACGTAAAAAAGAGCTGAGGAAACATAGCCTTGTGCAAACCAACTAAGGATATAAAGAATAATACTAGGATTATTTGTAAGTATAGTTCATCCTCCTGTTAACATTTGTTCTAAACCTTTCAGGGTAGTTTTTTCTGCATGTCTCACTTTCCTGCTCAGATGGTGTCATGGCTTAACCCCAGCTGGCAACCAATCACTCTACTGGTGGAATGTGGGACAGAACTGGAAGAGTCAAAGTGAGAAAACTCATGAGTTGAGAAAAAGACAATTTAATAGGTAAATCAAAAGCCATGCATGGAAGCCAAGCAAAACAAGGAATTTTTCACCACTTCCCATCCACAGTTAAATGGTTATTTAGAATAAATGAATTGCTATACATTAATTTTTAAACAACCTAGATTTAATTCTTAAGAAATCTAGACTGTCATTAAGAATATATTTATAGCTATGTTCATCCTCTGTGTTGTGAATATGGTTTTGTAGGCACAGCTACACTTTAAACAAAGATATGATAAGAAAGTTCAGAAAAATCTTACTCTGCTTTCTTTTAGACAAATGTTAGAATTCCTATCCCAGCCATTTGCCGAATATCCATTTTGTGTGCAGAGCAAGACAAATTACTTCCTGTTTTGACAATTTTTTAATATTATAAACAGTCTTAGTCATAACACTTAAAATTACTTCTAGAATATCTTACAGAATCTCAATTTCCTGTGTTATGAAGCTTTACATTCAGGCAGAATTTTTCCTTTCATAGAATCTATATAGAAAAGGAGATGCTTCAGTGGAGCATCCCTGTACCTTGCCATATGATAGTGAAAGGGATGGTTTCCGTCTTGCATCACACTTTAAAAAAGAGATAAATATCAATAATGATTGCAGTCACATAAACAGACTGATATCTTTTTAAGCAAGTCACTATAATTCTTAAGTTTACACCATCACACACAAAGACTATCTTCAGAAAATGCCTACACAGAAAAATAACAGGTTTTTTTCACAGAGCAGTATGTTTTACAGTTTTAGAACACAGTTTATAGGAGTGAAAAATGCAACTAAGCCTCACAGGTAAACCACGTTTTAAAACCATGTGGAACACCCTCCTAAACTTTGCATAGAGAAAAACAAACCAGGACAGCATTTAAGTACTACTAGTGTCAAAATGTTAGGTCTTTGATAATGGGTGTATGCGGGAAGGTTAGCCAGATCTATTTTAATCTTTTTGAAAAACATTTCTATCCTGCTGAATGAGCATCTTCCTCTCCTTCACATAGTCAGGAGAGAGAGAGAGGTTATGAGCTGTTTAAGGGTCCAACCAGAGGTTGCCCTTTCTATAATTGGTGCAAAAATCTATTTTAAAAAATGACGGATCTTAGCCGATTATCTTACCTCAGCTGATGTAGCTTTTTTTTAGACAGCTTCATGCTTCCAGTAGCCAATTTCCTCTGGAATATCAATTTCTGCAAGCAGGAATGAAACATATGTCAAAGTAAATAAAAAAGGATGACGTTTTTAGCATTAATTAACCATTATATACTGATTACAAGTCTAAATCTTTATGTCCAGATATTACTAGCAAGCTCACTTCTTTCACGATTATAACAGTATGAAACAAACTTTTTTTGGTTTACAAAGAATTTTTAATAATTTCTAAATGATGCAAGATTAGACGTGACCAGAAAATTTTCAAAGCAAAATGACAATTCTTGAAAATAGAAGCTCTTCAGATGAAAAGATCGCAAAATCTTGTGCCAGAAATAAACACTCCTTGACTCCAAGATATTTTTGACCAAACCAGAATGACACACTAAAATGTGCAACTGATGCTCAGTGTACTTTCAGACCATGAAACTCAAACTCTCAGTCTAAATGAGACATGGGAACTATAGACTCCTATGAAACATGTCTGGATCAATAACTTCTGTTAAAGGGTTTATATTTTGCATAGAAAAATGACAGGATAATTCAGCCAGATGGGAATTAGATCACTCCTCTCTTTCACGCACACAGGCGGAGAGAAACTGTGGCTTCTCCAAGAAATTTTTCTGTAGTGTGCACTAGAAAAAAATATCAAAATTACATCAATCCTATGATCAACAGTAAACCAGCTCTTTCAGCATTTCTACACAGGTGTTGTAACTAGAGAGCATTAACATCAAGTTCCTTCACTTTTACTGGAGATAACATTTAAACACATTGTAAACACTCCACCAAATTGCTTGTAATCTGGGACACTGTATTACAAAAATGTATTTAAAGGAGTATTTTAAAAATTTGTTAACATAAAACCTTCAAAATAAAAGTGGCTGTAAAATATAACTAACAAAAAATAAAACAAAAGGCTATATTTCTACTCATGTCTCCAGGTAAACACAGCACAAAAATTTTAAAAAGATAGAAACAAAAATATGCACATTTCAATGACATATATTTGCATGTGAATTGTCTGATAAGTTTAAATATAGTACCAAAAAGTCTATGTTCTCCATGGAAATTTTTAAAAATATTTTACTGAAATATTTCCCAGTTCCAGATACCAAACAGGAAAAAGGAGAAAGTAGCACCAGAGCATTAGCTGTCAATTGCAATAATGGAATTAATATTGAAAACAATTTAACAGGATCATTCCCATCTTCTCATGTTTTCTCTGGCTCTGTTTTCTTCAACAACAGAAAAGTTCAGTATTTCTGTTTCTGTGCTCATTTTATACCAGGCAAATATAATACAGCCCGATTGTTTTCTAACTTCAGTAAGAAATTTTCTAATTTCAAGTAAGGTTTATGCTGTAGGTAGACAAAGAAAGGGAGTAGCAGAAACAAAAACAGAAAACTCACTGACCAGTAAAGAATGGTCTGAACTAGTTTTATAGATTAAATTTACAGACAATTAAAAAACTCTCTGGAATGATAATACTGAAGATAGGTAGAAGAAATACTGTAGGAAGAGACAAGATTCAAGAGTTCCAGACTAAGAATCAGAAGGCATTTATTGAAATCTATGACTAGAACATATATTCCCATGTAATTGTGACACTTCATGTAAAACCACCAGATGAACACAATTCCCAAACAGCATGTAAGGTTAGGAGCAACGGTCAGAGATGCTACATTATTTTTCCCCTAGAAGGATGAAAATGGTGCATGACACTAAGAATAAAAAACCATAAAGCATTCAAAGAGAGACATAAAGCAGTCAGATGTCTTAAGGGGATAAGATAACTTCCTAAAGTGCAATACACAATACTGCCTCCCTACAAACCTGTAGATATTCAGTCTCAGTTGTACTGAGGTGCAAAATGTACTTGGAAAGCTCAGCTATCGATATCAGCATGTTTTCTCCCCAGACTCCAGCTATAGTACCTGATTTCCAGACAAGATAATTATTATATTAATCCAGACCTCATTTTTTGTGCACAAACATGAATTGCACAATCCATGCACCTGCCCAGAGCACAAAGAAACGCCCAGGCACACCCAGGCAGTGGGTATAGCTTCCAAGAATGGCCCCTGGCTTTTCTAACAAACCATTTTCTTCTCATAATTTTAAGTTGTTAACAAATGAAGAATGGGGGAAAAAAAAAAAAAGGAAAAAAACCACCCAAACACTACCATTAATTAGCAAAAACATAAAAGGAAACAAAAATTTGCTGACTTTATATTTCTAAAGTCAATCAAGACTGAGAAAAATCATTACTTCAAGAAGTACACTTTTATGCATGTGCTGTTTCTTTTTTGAAAGGTCAATTAAATGCCAAAAGTATAACTAAAAATGAGAAATTATTTAAGATTCAGCAGTTATAGCTTGCCTGTTAGTATACATTACACCTAATTATGTACTTCACAATCATTTCAGAAAAAAAATTCATAAAACATTTACAAAATATGTTCAGCATATTAGTCATAACTAGATTTTTTTTAAATACTTTCAGAAATACAATTAAGCAGAAATTACTCTACTTATTTAAATTGTTTTGATTTAATTACATGAAGTGTCAGCAGACAAAATATCTCCAAAGGCCCTGGAATACACATTGTATCTTGTAAGATGCTATTGTGAATGAATAAAACAAACTATCACATATTTATGAGATTTTTTTTATCCTTGACTAGCTATATCTGCTATTAAAGGATTTAAAAAATAGTAAATGCATTCCTGTGAAGTCTGCTTTATATGAAGAAAAAAGCATATTTTGAAAATTGTGATGCAACTTCTGGCAGGCTGGCAGTAAATGCCACAGTGGAAATCACAGACCACCAGGTGTTTGTTGCACAGTAGTCAATAATACTGTCTGTATTCAAAAAAATTCTCTCTGCCGTGTTTTCCTACTTGGAAATATCCTGCAAATCATAGGCCAAAAGATAATCTTTTATTTTATAAATCGTCATTTTCAAAGTTACACTGTGTACAAAACACATTACTAAGGCCTAGGTTCACATATCCTCAGTCTCACCAGATACCTTCTTTTTCGTCAGTCATGCATCAAGGTGACATTAAAACAAAAGAAAGGACATTCAAATCTTTCCACAAAGGAATTAAGTCAACACAGCACCAAGACAGCCCTCAAATGGGCTAGCAGGATGGCAATAAGTAAGTAGATACTTATCAGCCAGCAAGATAAGTCACACCTGCATTTATTTTACTAATTGTAATTTTGTATTCCTGGATTTTTCAGAAGATTGCTGTTTCTTTTCTAGCCCTTACAAAAACAACTGTTCACCTTTTCAGTTTTGTCCTTCTGGAATTAATCTAGCATTACCAGAGAGAAAAACCTCTATTATTTTATAGAGATCTACAGGCAACAAAATACCTTTAGGTTGTCAAGAAGTGGACTCTTAAAACTCCAAAGGCACAACGGTCCCCCAGCAGTCTCCCAATTCCCCAGGAGTGTGATCAGTAGTTCCATGAGTTCAACTCACCTTTGCACAAGGGTCATCCACAGGCCCCCTGGGCTTACTGCAGAAATTACTCCTAATTCACTAGAGCACAATATTAATGACAACAGAGTATTTGTGACTTCAGCCCTCACAAAAATACGTGCACCAACATGCAAAAAGACAAACCTTTATTTATGTCTGTGTATGCTTTCACTCGTCTTCCTCATTTGTTTTCATCTTAGCAGGATAATTAATTCATTTTATATCACCACTCTGGGTAAGCTGAAGTGCAGACCCATGCTTTTTCCATAGAGATACTGGAGACAGTAAAATTGTCTGTGGGCACTATGATAGCAACAAAGGTGATCCTGTAGATGTGACACTCGACCCGATGCAAGATGATTCCTTGGTATGCAATCCCATGCAATGGCAGCCCCTGTCTTTCTAGATATTAGCGCAACAGAGCTGTGCAAAGACAGAACCTGAACCGAGAATCAGTAATACTTGGGGAAGGATTCCTCAGAACAGGGAGTGAATATAGTGCCTTGATCATGAATCAATCATTTTAATTATGCATTACTTGACATCTGCATGCTTCTGTATCTTCATTCTTCCATATCTATACTCAAGATCATCCACAATCAAGTGACTTTGTTAGCTTGCACACCAATCAAACCCATTTCCATAAGTCACACGTGCAGGTTTGGTAGTATAGGGTGCCTGTGACTTTGAATTTCCAAAATGTCATTGACGTTTGAGTGGGTTGACCCTGGCTGGATTCCAGACACCCACCAAAGCCACTCTATCACTCCCCTTCTCAGCTGGACAGGGGAGAGAAAACGTAACAAAAGTTCATTAGTTGAGATAAGGTCTGGGAGATTTCACTCAGCAAATACTATCACAGGCAAAACTGATTCAAATTAGGGATACTAACTGAATTTATTACTAACTACAAAAATCGGAGCAAGATAATGAGAAGTAAAACAAATCTTAAAAATACCTTCCCCCTATCTCTCCCTCCTTCCCAGATCTACCTCCTCCCCCTCAGAGAAGCAGGGAGACAGGGAATGGGGGTTATGGTCAGTTCATCACACATTGTTTCTGCCACTGCTCAGGAAGAGGAGGAGGAGTCATCCCCCTGCTGCACTGCGGGGTCTCTTCCATGGCAGTCAGTTCTGCATGAACTTCTCCAATGTGAGCCCATCCTACAGGCAACAGTTCTCCACAAACTGCTAGAATGTGGGTCACTCTGCCACAGGATGCAGTCCTTCAGGCACATATTTTATCTGTATGAATAAGAAAAACTACATGCCAAGATAAAGTTGTTAACAAAGTAGATTGTTCAATATTTTGCTTTTATTTTTTACTAGTAACTCTTCTCACTTAGAATTATATTAACTATGTGCCATTTATATGACATACAAAAATATTCACATACTTCAAGAGAATGTCGGTTAACAAAATCCCCACTGTCTGCTATTTTCTACTACAAGTTTCATTAAACAGATTTATATGTATTAATACTGATTATTCCTAAGGACAGGGCTTTGCATGGTGACCACTTGAATGGGAAATGTTCACCTCCATTGTACACTCTATTATCAATGTTCTTGCTGTTCCTGTTCATTTCTTATTTCATTGATGTTTCCAGTAAATTGTTCTTATCTCAAACCCTTATCTTTAACTTTTGCACCTCTAATTCTCCTCTCCAGCCTGCCACAGGGGGAAGGGAAGGGGGAAGTGAGTGAGCGACACACAGCTTGGAGTGTTTCAGTGGGAGGACTAGACTGGGGAAGACCATTTCTAAACAAAGACAGAAAGTTATTTGTATGTCCCTAGTCTAGACTTCTCCTCTTTGGACAAGAAAGGAAACATCTGATGACTCTTAAAAAGTAGAACATCTCAACAAACAAAACAGTAAAAAATTAAGAGGCTGAAAAAAAGAGAGAAAATATTATTAGATATTTCATATCACTCGTCCAGCAATTTCTTTAGAATTATACAACATAAAAGATCTCAGGTACAAATAAGCTCTACAACCAGACAGAGAATACTTGTTTAACAGTTTGCTTGCATAGATGAAGAGACACTAAAGTTCAATGAAATTTACTGAAATAATGGTTCTTATTTTAGCATGAAGATGTTAAAAAAAAAATCATGCAATAAAATTTATATTGTAAGTGTAATTTGATATTCTATAGTTTATCTCAGTATATCAACATACATTCATCAGTTAGCAAGTGTACACTCTGAAACGTCCAGTATGGCTTTTAACTTTCTTCTGACACAAAACAACATTGTTTTCAAACATCTGCACCATGTATATTTGTACTTCTTCCTAAGGCAATCTCAAGATCCAATGAGTCTGAGGTTCTTTCTGTTCCTTTTGCTGATAAAAGATAGAGTTTCTGCAAATAAATATAGAGTATTTTTTTGCCTTTAGGAAATTCACTGCTATCCTTAAAGACGGAAACAGTCATAAGAAAAAATACCTTATTAAGGAAAAGTAATAAATTTCAGGTGCAAGCAATGCGTTTACTGCTTCATTTTTTTCAGCTGTCGACACCAAGATGCTCTGTGCTGCAAAAACCTGGGAGCTTTTCCTTCCAAGATCTGTAAATAGTGCAAGATTACAATAATTAGTTATAGTAGTTTGGCATCTACAGTTAGTCCTCATAATCAAAGATAATCTCATCTAGTCACTATTTTTGGAAAATCATAATTGAAAACACTATGTGCAGAAGTTTACTTTTGCACAATTTGTGTACACAATGCACTTCATCTAAGAAAATTCACAGGTGGCTTTAGTGGCTTGCCAAATAATGATCATCATACTAGCCCACCACTTTGCAACAACGTTACACACTTTGCAACGAGCTAGATGTAATATGTCTTCAGATAATGCATGATTAGACAATGTCTTCAGATAATGCATGATTAGACAAATTCATCTTCCATATTTTAAATTTATTGTTAAAAAAATTTTACACGATCACATATATTTTTTATTCAACACTGATTTGTTTCAATATGGCTTGGACTTACACAGTTAATCATTCTAAGCATTCACCCTCCCCTACCTCGGCCTCCTGGCTAGCTGAGCAGTTACACTGCATTGTCTCTGACCCCTGACCAAACGGACATCTTTAGATTTGTACGGAGGACAGCTAAAAGCAACATCTGGCTAATACAGCAATGTTATTTACAGCCTTTTGGTAAAGATTTTAACTTTTCCAAGCAAACCTAAGGTGACATGAAATTACAGTTATGTTTCCAGTTGAATAATGCAGAATAAGAAGAATGTCTAATTTCTGTGACTATGTGCCATTTACTATCATTATATCCATCTTCCTATTGCCACCATTTTCTTATATTAAATTATTATTCCCATTACAAATTTGCCACTATTTTGCAGGTAGTGCTCTAACGTACCAATGCCACAGGCACATAGATAGTTAACATGCTGGAAATGTGAGGGATAATGACCATCCAGGCAAGCTCCTAAGCCACACAAAATGCATAAGCTGTTTACAAGGAGCTAAGGGCTAGAGAGAAGATTACACCCCAACAAATTAAGCAAGCAATTTCTATTCTAGCCTTGATTCTTCTACGTGAGCATAGAGAATCACAGCTTCTATGTATATTGGTTTTTTTGCTGTGTCATGTTCTTTTTCTGTAGAAGACAGACAGGATTTCTTAATGATTTACAGGATGAGCAACAAAATTCACTCAGACAGAACTGCAGTGCCAAGCAAGGAATTAATGTGAGGTGTTTTACGTGCTGGATTACGTCTCCAAATGAGTCAAGAAAGTCCCCAGACCCCGGTATCAGCCATGAGCAGGACTATTTTTTGCTATAATAATCAGTGATACAGTTACCTGCCAACACCATCAACTCTCAGGGGCATCAGAAATTTGGATTCCAGAATGAGATCCATATTTATTAAACAAGGCTCTGTTGCAGGTAATATTCTAGTCCTGTGATATATTAAAGCAGCACAGACAATTTCAGGAAACAAAAGCACTGTTAAATATTGGGGGTTTTTTCACTGCTGTTAGTTAGTCTGCTATTTGACTGGCTTTTACTTCATTGTTTACAATTTCCAGTTGCTTATCAAATATATACGGCACGCAAATTTCAACCTGTGGATTGCTTATAAACGGTTGACTGTAACAACTTCGGTTTAAATAGGTTTTATTCTCATGAATATTCAATCATTTGATTTTTCTAGATGATGTTGTTTTCTTTCCTGAGTGACATAATAATTTGAAAACGTTCTGCTTTCTTTCACATCTAATGCAATTTTACACACAAAACTTGGATATGTACCCAAAAGTGCATTTTCTTGAATAAATTTCCCTGCATAAATATGTGTGGGGGGGAGGGGGAAGGCTAATTAAAAAGTCCATATACACAGTCAAGCCCAGATTGTATTGGGAAGGCAATGAAATTGCTCCCTTGCTGCACACTGTGATCTAAAAATGGAAACTGCTACGCTACTCTGTTAATGGAAGAGGTTACAGTACAATTCAAGACCTTCCTCTCTCATTCAGAAATGACTAAGATCTGAATGAGAAAATTATCTCTTTCTCCTGAAATGCACACATAGAAAGCTATTTGCTTTCTGTCCTTCATTACAAACAGGTATGGATCCCACTTAAATCTGCCACAACCTAAGATAATCAGATTGGAAAAAGGTGGGAGATGGCAGGCTCACAGCCTACCACGTTAATGCAAAGTTTAGACTGTTTTTCCCAGTGGATCAATTTACATTTATCTGTATTAGAGTTTGCCTAACATTTCATTCATACCTGGATCTTTTAAAGCCCTTCTATGAGTCTGTGCTGCCTGCCACTGACCCCCTCAGTACCTTGAACAACACAGCATCATCTGCACATTTTCTCACTGTCTCTGACCAGGTCTTTCATCTGTTTATCTTTCAGCCAATGACTCATCCATGTTATGACCTTTCCTCTTGCCCCACCAATGCCTTAAAAGCTCTAGGAGAATGGCTGCCTTTTCGAAACTTCAGTACCTTATTTTAGCAGATCAAAGCATCCCATTGATATGCTTGCTGCTGCTCTGAAAGCACTTCAAGAAGCCATAAAAAGGCACAACCACTGCCAACAGAGCTGTGCTGAAATCTGCCCTTCACCAAAGCTTCTGCTGATCTGCCCAGTATAGGATTCAGAATGGCCAGCCAATGCTTGCCCACTTTGCTCCCACCAACAATTTTTTATTTAGGATGTAAGAGTTGCCATTCTCCTGTCTCTGGATACCAGGACTGTTCCAAAGGGTGCCTACAAGTGCAAGGTGCTTCATGCTTAAGCTCTGTTTGAACTAGTATGTGAATATTAACCAATCTGGCGATTTTGAGGGGTTCCTTCCACATTATACCACATCTTCTTCTGCAGTCAGTGTGTTTTAAACATATCCTACACTGACTCCTTTTTTTCCTCTGTTAGAGCCTTACAAGGTGCGAACCTTCTTGCTTCTTACACAATGAACATCAAAGCATAAAACTCACGGAGCTTCCCTGAAATGGCCTCACGCTCTTTGAGTGCTCCTTCTATAATCTGGCTGCCACAGTACAGGCTGTCTGGTAGGCTTCTTTTCCAAATACACTGGAAAAATGATTTTGTCTTAGTTTTGTTCCTTTAGCCAGCTTTTTCTCCCTTCTCCTTGACTTGCAGAATAATATTTTATATTTAAGCTGCCAGTGTTTATGATATTTACTTTTTTCTATTTATTTACATTTGCATTTATTTTATTCCTATGATGGCTGTCAGGTACAACCATTTACGGAGTTCTTGCCAGTGATCACACTGATATTAAATGCACGGGTCTGTGATAAAACACTCCATACGAAATCATCCTCCTGACCAGTTCTGTACAATGAGAATTGCATCCTCTTTGTAGTTATCATCTTAGATAATGACCAAAAGGAGCATCCCTAAGCTTTTTCTTTCTTTCTGCCTACAGAAATATTTTCATAACTCTGGCAATAGACTCTCCAATAAGTCTTGACCACCCAAATCCAGGTCACTCATGCACTGTGGAAAGAAGCCATCAAGCATAGATGGCTATATATAGATATCTGTTTCCCATGAACACAAGCTAGCAGAAGCATGCCAATTGCTTTAACTAGATTGCCAAAGTTTAGCTAAATTCAGGATTCACCAATTTTGGCAGCAGTGCAATTCTCAGCTAAGTTAAGCTGTTTATGTAGTGTATCAAAAGGGGTTACAAACCCAAAATGTGTCTACCAGAATTTTAGAAATTTTTCTTTTCATGCTTTAAAAATAAGTAATGAAAACCCCAATATTTTCACCAATAGAAAGAAAACATTCTCTTGTATGAGAAAGAGTAAAGGTACCAGTTCTGTTCCAAATGACTGTTTATGCAAAGATTCCAATGATATATATCTGAGGCGTACTTGGAAATGCACTAGCTATATGTTTATGTATTCACTCCATAAAGGGTTCAGTATTCTGTCAGATTTTTCATTGCATATAACAGCAACTGGCATGATGTCACCACCCAGTTGGTTAAAACAAAAGGAAAGGGCTGTTCTTATTCATAGGCAGTTGTGTCCTTTAATGATAATGCATTTATTTCCCAGTTTTGTATAGCATCTTGTGATTTTTTTGGTAACTATGGTAACTATTCATTTTTGTTTGAATAAAAATGTGGTTTAATGCCATGCAACTTGCTGGCATATAAATTAAGGCTGCCTAGGATGCCAGAATTCAGTTTTCCCACTTAGCTTTAAATTGACATGTTCACTCTTGGTGAAGAAAGTGCCTGTCTTTGCTGAGGAAAAAAAAGTATTTGTCCTGAGTAGATGGAAAAGGTCATTCAGTTCAGTGCACAAAGCATAGGTGCTGATGACTGCTCACTGAGGAGTGAGTCAGTCAGGCTGAGCAAAGAAAATACTGGAATTACCTTTTACTAAGGTATGGCATCAATACCAGTCAAGAGGAAAGAAAGAGTATAAAAAGAGGTTGAGACATGAAACCACAGCTGAAACTTTCCTGCATCCTAGAGGAAGCAGCTGAACTCCCAGTCATGAGAACGCATTTCAGCAGCCCTGGCCTAGGCTGTGGTGTGCAGAATCACTGATGCAACACTCCAGAGCTGACTGCCCTGCTGTAATTCTTCAGGCCAGTGTAACCTTGACCCTTCGAAAATACCTGCTAGCACCTAATTCCTCCTAAAATAAAGTCCCTGAACTTTTATTACTGCATTTTCAGGCTCACGTATTTCAATGGATTAAAGCATCACAACAACAGATTTTTCTCTTCCTAATACACTCCCATCTGTTTCTCGTCTTTTGTTTTGTTAGAAAAGCAGGAGATTTTTATTCAAGTCAGTTAATGCTAGAAGGTACAATTTTACTTCTTCCTGTATTGTGGCAGCTGTTTGCATTTCCAATACATTCCAGTTACTTGGGCCCTGTTCTGGTCTCTCCATCAGAATGGTAGAATAGTTCAGGTTGGAAGGGATTTCAGGATATCCTCTAGTGTAACCTGCCATTCAGAGTGGAGAGTCAAATTTATTTCAGAACAGGTTGCTCAATCCAATTTCAGCAGCATTCCTCCTGAGGTAGCTGGGTATAGATGAAAGAAGAAACTGCCTGCAGCAAAAGTAATAAATTGATAATTTGATGAAGGACATTGCAGACCAAGGTTAACATAATACTCCTATTTCTTCTTAATCCAAACAGTAGTTTATCTTGAAATATTATCTCCAGAATTACTTTCAGAATTCCCTATCCAACCTCAGTACTAAGTTTCATGGCATTACTTCTCCAGATAAAGTTCAGTATGTGTATAAATTTCACGTGAATTGAAATTTGAAAGATTCATGCCCTTTGATCTTTGCAAGACATCATTACAGCATTATCTTCCCAAGCATTAATTAATAATAAATGCTTCATTCATCATGAAGCTAAGGTAAGCACATTTTTTCACATCCTCCCAGTTCCAGGATCCAAATTCTATTAAAACATCTTAGGACTAGCACATCTTCATTTCTAGATGCTTAAGTCTCTTAAGAGCAGAATTGATGCAGCAGGATGTTTTAGTATTATTACTTTTCAGATAAAGGTAAAACAATTATGTCGGTTTGGTTTCCTTTTCTATGATAGTACTTTACATTAGCTTTTTATTTTGGAGGAGAAAACCCAAACATCGATGTTTCAGTAAATTATTTCAGCACAGCTAGACAAAACATTAGATCTCACAAATACCAGCAGTAGTTTCCAAGCTACATTCCCATGATGTAAGGTTGAGGCCCAAGACAACTGAAATCATTATTTCCTGAATTTTAGATTCTGGTATAATTGTTCAGTGGAGATGCACTTAGGTCAATGGAAGGTGAATAACACACAAGTGAATTTTAGGAAGGCCAATGATGGTTTAAAGCCAGTTTTGACAGATCTGCTAATCTATGTATCGTGCTCTTGGGGAGAGCTTTGACTTGAACAAGTTTTCGTCAGAGTCAGAGATCACTGCTTCAGTGATTCTGTCTTAAATCTTACAAAGCTTAATGGAAATAATATCAAATGCAGCATCCCTTGCTCCAATTCACAGGAAAATGCCAAAGCAAGGAGAATTTTGCCCACCAAGCATCCGGGTGAAATAGGAGCTAAAAACTCTCCTGTACTTCTCCTCAGTGGGGCACAACAGCAGGTAAAATGCAGTTTCCAGTCATACGAATTCATCACAAAAGGAAAAGTAAAGGCAGGAGAGAGATCATGGAGAAATTTTGAAAAAGCATAGGGATCCTATGAACAGGAAGGAATCTTGTCTCCTGTTCCCAAAGGTCAAAATGCCTGACCTTGACACCATTCCCAAAAAAAGTCTCCCCATGAGAAAAGCTTCCTTATGCAGTCTGTTTGTGTATGTCTACAAATATAACCTTCACTCCTTATAATTTTGTTTCTGAGAAGGGGCTAGTCAGTGAAAATCTCCAGTGGCAGATGGAGACTGGGATTAATACTTAAGTTGTGTATTTCTGTCTTTTGCAGCAGACTAAGGAGAGTGCTCCAATCTATCAGATTCTTCTGTGCAGTGAAAGGAGCAAAGTTTCACATCAAAAGTATGAGCATCACCACCTGGAAACGGCAAATGTTACTCTCCATCATGTTTTTTTTCAAATTCAAATTGTCTGATGTAATTTGTGCAGATGCATAATTTGTGCGTAGTGAGTACAGGGCTATTTTAGGATTATACATTAGTGTTCAGAATACCTTTCCTACCACCTCACCACAGGCTATGCTAAGCCATAGTATCACTCATTTCCTTAGTTCAACAAAGTAAGCAACCAAGTAGTGAGTGGCAAGACAAGACAATGAAGGGAAAGTCTGGTTAATAGTTGGTACAAGGAAGAGTATCTAGAAGACAGGATTAAGTAGGCTTTGAAAATCTTTCTAGGATTCAAAGCCAAAAACTGCAAGTACACATTGAATTGAATCAATTAGAAACAACATTAATTTAGTTTTCTAATTATATCCACTTAGGACATCAGATTTACAAACTTCGCCCAATACATTTCCTTCTGAATCTCAGTTTTTTCACTGAACATGAGTCTAAAAGACAAGAAATAAAGCAAGCATGCTTGGACCTTCAGGACCACAATCTCAATTTACACAAGATTCCCATGGAGGTAAGCAAGGATAAGGAGAAATACAACCTTCAGCACATTTCAACATCTACCAGTAGGACTGACAACTCAGGGGGAGAGGAGCTGAAACTAAAACATGATCTAACCAGGAAAGAAAAGCCAAAACCACAAAATCTATTATTGACTCATGTCTCAGTAAAAATGCTCCAAGATCTTCTGCATCAATATGCGATTGAATCAGTCATTTTATTATTCTGAACACAGTAAAGATCTATAGGTCAGGAATAAGAATGTTTGCTTTATATTTTCTTGAGAGGTGAAACTTCTTAACTGAATCTTACACTTAATCATTTCCAAATCCCAGGCTACATCTGCTGATCCCTGTTTTGATTTAAAATAAAATTCATTTTCCGGTTTGCTGCATGACTTTTATTTCAGATTTGACTTAGAGATTTATGAATGTGATACAGCTTTTCTTGCTGAACACTTGAACAATCTTGGTCCCTGTGGTGATTTCCACATAGTTGCAAGTGGAAAGAAACACTCACTGCTGTAAAATGATATGACATCCCTACTTCAAAAGCCAAAACAAATTTTTGAAGGCTGAAGTGTTCAGTTGCAGGAGGGATGAAAACCCAAGGGGATCTAGACCTTGCAGTATTGTGAAAAGTCGATGCCACTTTTCAATTCATACCTTCTTAATTGAGAAACAGAGAGAATCTGGGCACACAATGAATCATTCCCTGTATGGAAAGGGGGAGACAGGGAGGTTATTTATTGAACCCACAGTTTCTTCTGTCACCACTCACTTAAATTTGACTTTGACTCAGAGTAAAACGATTTCTCCTGAAGATAACTGCTCCACACTGCACTGCACAATTTACCACAGAGGGTAAATATATAGCAAATGGACCACAGGATTCCGAAGACACAGTTGGGAACAGCACAGCACAGCACACCAGCACGACCCCTTGCAGCGTGGCACCTCTACCGCCACACATCCTTAACAGGTAATGGTTTAGGCAATGCTGACTATTTGCACACCCAAAACTTTTGGTACCTCAGCTTACAAACCCCTTCACAATGCAAGTGACAAATGTGGCAGAGCTGATCTTTTCTACTCGCTCTAGTACCTGAGTACAGGTTGACGCACAAAATGGTCTGGAGCAAAAGTAAAACTCAAACCATGATGCTGAGATCCCCTGCTCTGGTTGCTTTCTTAACCCTAGGGTTTGGGGTTCTTTAATGCCTAGAAACAGTCTCATTTTTACAGAGCCAAATTTATTCAATGTATAGCTCACATTGACTGTGACTTTTAATAACGTGGGATAAATACACTCAGTGCACCCCACGGGCCTGTTTATTGCACCATACCAAGATTCCCATGTGAGCACACCATATCTCCAACCCTGCTAACCTTCCAGTTCAAAGCCTCCACTAAAAAATATATGTACTATGTACAGCATATATCTGTTTAATACACATTGAACTGTAGAAGTTATGTAGGCATTTGAAATACAACAAATGTAAATGACTTTGAGGCCAAATTACTTTTAAAATGGGATTTGGTGTCTAATATCATGAGGACAGCATGGTGAAGGACAGGTTTTTTGTTTGTTTTGTGTGTTTTGATATTCAGTGTCTGAAATCATTAAGAGAGTCTGTTAACTCATCTCTCTAAAACACAGTAGCAACCTATTCAAACATTAAGGCACTTCAATGCTATTAAAGATCATACTTCCGTGCACTTCTACTTTTAGCTTGGACTCAGATGTCTTTAAAAGTGACAGAAGGAACAAATTAAATGAGAAATGAAAATCACTCTCCAAAAATTCATTTGAAGGCAAATTGACAAATAGAGAAAACAAATATGTGGGATTCAGATCTAAGTTTAGCTGGAAAACACAACTTTCAGAATATCAGGCAGCTCAAAACAGTGAAATCAACGTTCAAAGTTAAAAAATAGATGACATTCCTAATGAATAACCAAACTACATCTTCACAGACAAAGCACTTGAAGGCTATGTATGTTGGAGATATGCGTACTTTAATTTTCAGATCTTGTACTTTACAAGAAAATAAAACAAGACATTAATTCACCAATTCACTGATTAATATAATGTGCTCACATTTTAATAAGCCAGTTGAAAATTTTACCTCCTTTACAGTTCTGCTTCACAAAGCACTTCCCAAATAATTAATTTCAAGCAACTTACTTCATTCTACCAGTATCTTCTTGACTATCTAGCATTGCTCATATACTCAATTTCCAGAGCATTTCACTTCAAAATGAGATGAACAGAAGTGTGACTCATGTACACCTAGGAGCACTGAACCATTTGGCACTTCCTTTATCACAAACCAAAATCAATGTTCTGAAAACCACTCTTGTATTACTTCACCTTGTTCGCAGTATTGCAAATTCCTCTTTTTTCAACAAAAAAAAGTGACAAAAATAACATAAGAGAAAGAATCATTTATTCAGTTTTACATCTTCAAATATTCTACAACCATTAATATTCAGAAAATCTTTTAGTTGGAGAGTACTTCCAGCACTTGATCTAAAATTGAAGAAAACAGCCCCATCAATCCTAGATATGTGGATGTCTCCACAAATTTAAAAGTATTTGCTTCATTTTGTATGTGACAAAGGAATATCCCATTAGCCTCTTTTTACTGCAAAGCACTGAGACATAAGTTCTAGAATTCAAGATATTTCAGGTTAGAAACCAAGTCAGTCTGGTCTCCTGGTTTAAAATGGAGATAAACTGGCCAGTCCAGAAGACAGTTCACATCTTCAGTTAAGTGAGATGCAATCAGAAAATGTTATAATTCTCCACTAATTTTACTAGTAACTAATTGTAACAAAGATACTTAGGTTTAAGTGTTTTAAGATCATAGTGGATGAATAAAAGCCATATTACATGTTTGGCAGAAGAGGAGAAGATGGTTCAATATCTTCCAAGACCTAGCCTAGCTCATTCCTACTGCGAAGATGGACCTTACAAAAGTATAATGGAAAGTGATTATTTATATCTCATTTGGAAACCTCTCCCACCATGACTGAATTATTCACTAAAGCACAGAGCAAAAGGCTGTGGCAACAAGGACCGGACAGCTGAGCAGTCTCCCCTCACAGCTTACCTCAGACACCAAAAAATGTTGATACAGGGCTCTCAACATGTGAAAGGGACTCCTTTCACACAGCATGCCATTTTGCAAAGACTTCTGACTCCTCTTCAGTATGTTTTTGAACATGGGAATGGTAACAACAATAACAATTTAACCCATCCATTTTTTTAGCAGCGATGAATATAGGTACTCAAATCTGAACGGGCCAGATGAAAATATCCTGATATTTCTCTCACTTGCTCTGACTGCCATTCAAAAATTTTAAGATAACCTAGAGAAATGATCAGGGTAGGACTAGTAAAGACTGATACAAAAATGGTAAACATAACTTGATCAAAGAGAGACATGTATCTAACAGCTTATATAGGAGACAACAGGGACAATCTTTGTGATTCATGAGAAAAGTAAAGGAAATCTTAGGAGACAGACCAGCCGCAGAGAATCAGATGACTTTCTCAATTACATGGATATAAATCTGAGGTAAGTGCCACTGACATTAGTTTCAAACACATATATTTTAACCCAGATCAAAATCTGTCTAGTGTCTAAACTAGAACTGAGCTGATATTCTCTTTGCACTATATTCTCAAGCAATTTGAATGAATAACTGTTTCAGGCCGGCATTCGTATCATCTGTCCATATATGAAGTCTTGACCTTTCTTTACTTGACAAGGATGTGTTACATGCAAGCTGCATTAAGTCTATTAAGCTAAAATCTGAGGTGAAGTAAAAAACAAAATTATATCAGGAAAAAAAAGAGAACAAAAGTGCTGTAATAACATTAATCAAAAACTGTAGCAACCCCAAGAGTTTGTCTCACTGTATGAAAAAGCTCTCTTACTTGAAGGGGCTGATCAGTGTAGGATAGCAGCGATTATCCCAGACCTTAGTTTTTAGCCCCTAGCAACGTATGGATGAAGAAAACAGAACTGAAAACGAATTTTTAAAGATTACCACCAAAGGCGCCTCATAAATACAAAGTGCAAACTCTACAGAAGCTGCACTTCTGCTGCTAATGCTGTGGTTTCTGATGTGGCCTCATTATTTTTCTCTTATACAGTAGAAAAACATTAGCATCATTATCAAAGATATTTGAACCAAGGTTGTTTTTTAAATTTTTGGGTTTTTTTAAATGAAGGGAGCCAAGATCATACAAAAACATTTCCCAAGAACAGGATAAAGATGTATTTATAGCCCTACTTTGAGTAGTGTTACTTCACACTCAGTGTGTCTTTTAATAAAAAGACTTTGAAAGGGTCTGAAGACAAAGTACAAAACCAAACCAGGATCCAGATCATCAGGCAGCAAATCGAGTTCTTCAGATACTATTTGCATTTCAGTGGTATTGGTGCTGCTACTACTATAACACAAAGTTTGAAAGATAATGAACAGCTCACTTGAAAGATAAAGAACAGTGATTCCTTTGTATATTATCAGGTAACACAGGTAAATAAAGCTTAAAAGATTTTTAGGTCCCAATAGCACAAATGCAAAGCCTAGCACACCCGATACCATCATCCAGGGACTGTCCCTTTTCTTACAAGTTGTAATATGCCTAGCACAAAGAGGACCCGTGGTTCCCATGTGCTTATGGATCCCAACACAACTGTTCAGTAAAAACAAGGGCTGGGCAACACATCAGCACCACACCAAGATAGGGCACTTGTTTAACAGTAGGATTTTGTATCTTAGGGAGTTTTGCTTCTGGCTCTTCTTTTAAAGGTAAGATGAGTTTCGTGCTTAAAAGAGAAATTCCAGATCTTTTGCAATGCATCAAGGCATTCTTTTGTCTAGGTTTAAAGCACTTATGCTGAGTATCCCTGAATATAAATGAATCATCTGAGAATACACAGTGATTGTTACTCAGAAATAAAATTAGTTTGAAAATAGTTCCTTTTAAACCTTAAGAAAATCTCTTACATAATTTGTATTTATCTCAAATGTTCCAGGGATTTCAGCTCTCCCTGGCATGTATGAAAACCAGCTCCAGTGGTTTAGATTGGCATTTAAATAGGCAGGCTTCTAACAACCTAAGAAAAGAAAATTGGTTCCAAAACCACCAAATAATTTAACTCATGGTCATCTGAGCAATCAGAGTGCGTACAAGCCTCTTGTACTTTATTTTTCAGTGCACAAAAGGTAAACACAGGCTAAAATTTCAGAAAATGCTTGGGGTTTTAAAAAGTCAGAATGTGGGCAGCACTTCAGTAAAAGAACACAGATATAACAGTTGGAACTAGAATATACGGAAGATTTGCTTCTAATACTGATTAAAACACTTTCAATGCAATAAAATTTCCTTCACAGTTAAGATCCTTTTTGTTAATATTCACTGAAGTGATTTGAACAACTCACATTTTTAGTTTGGTATAGTTTTGTGCAAGTGGGATTTTTTACCCCATCAGTCTCAGAGACTTTTAACCAAAGGTCTTTTACTGTCTCTATTACTCCTCATTACTTTGGGGTGGGATAGCTACTGTCCTGCTTCTTCCCACTGAGACTAAAATGAAGTCCATGCTGAAAAAGGTCCAACACTTTGCAAGTCCCTTCTAAGGAGATAATTGTATCCTTCTTTCTGTCTACTGAGACCAAAGCTTTCAATTTTGAAGAAGGGCAGAAAAACAAACTATCAATCATAAATATTTCTTTGCTTAAACAATTCTTTTCAGCAGATCTAGTCCACAGAGATGGTAGGAAGTAAAGGGTAACGGGAGGTGCACAAGTGTACTGGGAAACGTGTGAGATAGCAGGTGAAGCAATGGAAACAATTTATACATTCCAGCATCCTCGCCTTCCTCTCATGAGGAAAAAAGTAAACACAGCTTAACTGCATGGTTATTATGTTTGTTATGTACAGCTCTTGCACAGCAGAAAACAGACAACAGAGTAAATTTCAGACACATCTGTTCCACCTGCAGATTATTAGATACATCACATGTTAGCATTTTCCTTATTTTGCACTGATAAGTGTAATATCTTTCACTTAAAAATCAAAATCAAGGAAAAGCAAGGTAATTCCCAATACAGATTCATTTTTTTGATTGAATCTTCCTTTAAGAGGTCCATAGGAGAGAGACTTAATTCAGGAAACTACTGGACAATAGATAAAGCACTTGTTTTTTTCTGGTGGAAAAAAGACAAAATAAAGAAAAAGACAAAAATGGATGTATTCACTATAACCATGCAAGAGAGATTGGAACAGTCCCTATGGCCTCCTTTCCCACTTTCTCTGTCACTGAAAATAAACCACTTTTACTTCTGCAACAATCTCTCACTTACTACTTAGCCATTCAGTGGGAAAAAACCACACAAGAATTTCAGTCGAAATACCTGTCTGAGATTTGTGGGCACTGGAACAGCAGAGTTTGCACACATTTCTGAGTCTCTGAGGTACTGATTCTCATACTGATTAATCCATAAAGCTTGCATGAATCAACATTTCTCCAGTTGTGTGCTGGCAGCAGCTAACATTGTAAAAGTGACAGTAGAAATCAGGAAAGCTCTAATAAGCAATAGTTCACATGGAATTCCCATGTGAGGTCCTTACCCCAGACAGCCAGCTGATTTAAAAATTCTTCTTGCAGATACGTAGACCAAATTCTGTATCATGAGTGCTTTTCAATTACATCAGAAAAAAAAAAATCTGCAAAAGAGGAGGGAATAAAATATTTCTATTTCTAACATTTTCATTGCAACTTGTTTCTAATTAGAGTACATGTTCTCTTATGGAAAATGTACTAAGATAGTAAGTCACGATCAGAAAATAACATTAGTTCAGGGAGACAGTCATCAGCTCTTCTTTAGCTATTAAGCCTTCCCATCTGTGCTCATTGTAGGGAAGGCAAGGACCCTATTTGGAGAGAGCTATTCATTACCGTATAAAACAGAGAACTTTCCACTGCACCAGCTAATGTCTGAATTTCCTTTAGTGACTTTCTCCCACAGTAAATCAAACTTTTGCTTCTCATCAGTGCTTTTACCTTGTGCTTCTGAGCAGTCAATCATGACTACATCCAACAGCTGCCTCATAAAGGTTGCCTATTTAACTTATTACATTGAAAACCCATATCACAGGGCACCCTCCCCTTCTACAATTATGGACAGCACTCATGTTCAACGAATAGATAAACCAACAAAACTATCTTCCAGGATTTGGAAAACATTTACAAATGTGAAATATAGGAAAAGAAATGTTTTAGACCGAATATGATACGTATCTATACATCTGCCAAGGCAAAATGCCATATTAAAAAAAAAAAAAAAAAAAGCAAAACCCTAAAAAATCCCAAAACTGACAAAGAGTCAATAATGAGAAGAAAAGGAAAGAAAACAAAATTTTCAAAGCACACTAACACTATCTATCCACTTAGGGCTCCAGTAAGAACAGCAAGCTGTTCATTCTTCAGCTCTCTGGAGGGGTTGGTACACTTGCCCATACCAGGCATCTAGTACCCTTTCAGATGCTTTAGGGCTTTTGCCTTGGCCTTCAGGTGACATGTTAGAAGAGCAAGGGTCTCCCATTCATCTTGTGTCATATTTCCCAGTTCTTCACAGAGGTCTCGGACACCCTGAGGGCGTCTCATACGGCGCTAGACACTTCCAAGCAGGCAATGAATTGCAGTCAGTGTCAGATCCTGCAGTGCCATGAGATAGTCTGATTGTCTGCACATGGTCTATGATTAAAAGTGTCCAAAATGGGTCTACATAATCTGCCTTTAGGAGCCAAGAACAGTGACTTGCTCAAAGACAATTGTTCTCTTAGTGACTGGAATAACTGAAATGTTTTTACTCCTCATGCTGAAGTCTTTGACTGAAAACCATAAAAACTATTACTCATTGCCTTAGGCAAGCCTGTATAAGTCTGTTTAAGTCTTCATTGGAGTCCTCAAATTCCCAAAATACAGCAGTAAGACTCAAGCAGCTTCTTACTCAATTGAAACATAAAGACTTTTTCTATGATCAGATTGTTTATTTTAATAAGTCTAGTGGGATGCCAATGCAGAAAATAAATATTGGTCCATGCTATAGAAGTTCACAACAGTCATAAATTAACAATTTTATTAGAGAAGTAGAGTTGAATTTTAATTCATGAGGGTTCTGAGACGGTTGTCAAATGGAAATGATAAAATTTTAATATCTCATTAGTGGAAAAATATAGTGTATTGTAAACTTACAAAACCCCAAGTGTTTCTATCATTAGTTAATTTTTTTGTATAGAACCTTTTCTTCCTAATACCATTAAAGAATAAAGAAAACAGAATAGTGTCCCAGTCTCCTGCTGGCATTTTCCTATTATCACTAATCCAGGATACCACTACACAGCTACCTCAAAAGCAATAAAGGAAAGCATATCACTGTGTCTGTACTTCTGCACAGTGTTCCTCTTCACAAGGACTCTGGGTTTCCCTTTAATGAAATTACCCTTTATCGTGGGCTTCTGCAAAGAGGTCATTTAAAAGCAAGAAACTTGTCTGATTATGAATTATCTTGATGTAGATCAGGAATAAGACCACTTCTCCCTTTTTCAAAGTGTTTTCAAATTTACCAGTCATAAGATAAGCTCTTTGAAGACCTTCCCCTTCTCAAGAATGGTGAAGGTGGTCAGAAATGACACAGAAAGGTCACTCGCAGAAATGGCACAACAGCTTTGAACATGCTCGTCCTTGTGCACCTCTTTTTAACTTCTGAATTTACTTCATTATCACAAATTTACCGAGTAACTGTCAACAGACTATTGTTTATATTGGATACCTTAAAAAGATTACCTTGATTTTAATCAGCCTCTCATCTCCATCTGAATATTGACTCTGCAGATTTCAAAAATAATGAGCAGAGACTCGCAGAGCTATCATCAAGGTACAGGTTCTACTCATCTTAGTTTCAGGATACTTAGCACTAACAAAGGATGCTGGAAGTTTGCAGGAATCTTATCCTGTTAACAATTGTGTACCAGAAAAACAAGACCATTTTGTTGTTTAAAAGATGGTTTGACATATTGGATGAAATTACAACGGCTCTGGTATCTCTGCTATCTGCTATTTTCTTCCTATGTATTTTGGTACAAGTAAATAAAAGGCATAAAATCAGTGGTAAGGACTGAATAAAAGGATGTACTTAGCAGGGAAAAAATAAATTCTGAAATGAGAATATAACTTTTTTAAGTTAGGGTCCCTGTGTTTCTGTAAGTGCCACTTTTGCATTTAAAAAATAAGAAAACTGGATGATGAAAATAAATTGCATGAATTTTGTTCCTTTAAAGGCAACAACTAAACAACACACATTACCTCAGTCCTCCCTATGCTAACTGAAAATAATGATCAAAAAAATTGTATGCATACTAATTAGGAAATAACAACTGTTTCACATGAGATATTAGGCAGATAAGCAGAAGGTCTTTGACAGCCTAAGCTTCACAGGTAAATATTATTGTAAAATACACTTTGTGTGTAACATAACACATAATTTGAGTATCAAAAATTCCAACTAACAAAACAAGTGACAGATGTGCACTACTAAGGAGACATTTAGGGTTAAATGACATGAAATAGAGAGAAAGCATTGCAAATGCACAGGTAGAGTTTACTTGGTTGGTCATAGCTGTCAGTTATGATACTGCAGAGAAATGTAGAGTTGTCTGACAGAGACTGCAGAGAATTGTTTATTTTGCTCAATAAACCATTTTATATGCATGGTATCACACAGTACAGAGCATGCATTCATCAGCCAGCAAGTTCTCAGCTCTCACAAAACAATTTAACAGGATGCTGCCAAATTGAAATATTGAGAATCTGAAATCTTGCCCCACTGCAACCTCTCACAAACAAACAAACACACAAGCAAACAAACAGACCCCCATAACTTAGTTCTGCCTTTTTTTTGTGGTTTTTTAAAATCAGATTTTCCAACCAAATAAAAATTTTTGCTTTTCTATGGCTGTGTGAAAGTTCCACCCATTGGAAAATTGGCTGCATCAATAAAGGGCAAACTAGAAAGAATTAGCCTCTTTTATTTTATGCTTGTTACTTCTAATAAAAAACTTGCTATTCATAGAAAATACAACTAGATGTTTAGAAAGAAGAGTAGCTTTTTCCTATGTGTAACTGTTCTTTAAGCAGCCTGGTCTATAGGCCCAGCTGGCAGAAGCATTCACAGGCTTGCCAAACTCTAAACCGCAATAAAATTACCAGTAATGCTACCAATTTAGGTGCCATTACTTCTGTTGAATGCGCCTAACAAAATTACTCTAAAAGCATGTAATTTTTTTAAATAGGATTTGTTATGTAAGCTTCATTGATGCAAGCAGTGGTTGGAGGACATAGAACAAGCTGTCTGGATGTTTAGCCTCAGCAAAAGAAAAAACAAAACATACCCACTGCGTGAAATTCAAATGTCCCATAGGAACTAAAGGCAGGTAAGAACTGAAATTTCAGGGTATTGCACTCTCTATATTAGGGACATTCAAAATTTACCAAGCAAATCTCTATGACCTATGGATCAGAATCTATAGGGTTTTACAAAAATTTCTTGTTTATCTATATTCTCTAGAAGATCTGCAGGGCTAGAAATTAAGGAAAGAAGAACCTTGGCATGCCATTTTTTCACTATACAAGAAAGTATAGTAATTACAAATAACACATAAACACACCAAGTGTTTCACATAAAAATTAACAGAATTGGAGACATACATGCCTGGTTCAATGTATAGATAAATCCAGGTAGCTATCGAACTCCATTTTGACTTCTTTTAGTCTCCTTTTAATAATGGTAGGAAATTAAATTGGAACAATGTGTAGAATACCACAAGGTTATAATGAAATAATTTATTTCTTTCAGTATATTAAAAATACTCTGAGTTAGTTAATCTGAGATATTACAGCTAAAAATAATGTACAAGACAATTGTGGATTTGTAAGAACCACTTTTTGGGTTGAGTTATGCTTTTAACAACCATTTTGTAACTTTCTTTCTTACCATTATTACCATTTTATAGGCCAATTTTGCTGCGGTTCACAAAATTTAAATCACCTCAGAATCATATTTCACACTCAGCGAATTTTGAATATATCTAAAAATTTCACAGATGTAAGCAGAACTCAGGAGCATACATTTTAATAGGTGTTCTCAAGCTTTTCACCAGCCACCCATCAGGGCAGCCACTCCATCACCACCTACCTACCCTTCAACTTTTTCTTTCTTGTGAGAATCAAGTGGCATGTCTATGAAAACACGGTAAGCCTGAACTTGGACAAATCTAAGACTAGAATCTTTTTGTTTGGTTGGTTTTGTCTATTAATGACTCTGTGAAAGAATTAGAAACACTAGAATTAGAAACATTAGAATTAGTGTCATCGGGGCAGGGGAGAGGCTGCAGCCCCCAAAGCCGCCCTCAGGACCCTAGTGTTCAATTGCCAACAACAGTGATTTGAACAAAGCTGACTGCACCCAGGGTGTGCACCCTTGTCCCAGTTTCTCTCTCCCTTCTAGGACAGCTCTCCCCTCCTGATCCCAAGATGAAGTCTGCAGAAGATATAACCACTACACTTTAAGAATATGAACACTACAACTTTTGCTAACAGTTTTGACCCCAAACCTAAGAGGATGTATTCTGTAAATATGAAATAATCACAGTTCAGCTTTCTCAATCACAAAAGCAGCCATCCTTCACAAAACCACATTTCCATATGTTAATTTACTCCTGGATAGAGCAATAAGCATCACTATGTGATCTTCTCTAAAATTTCCTAAAAATACAGATCAGATTGCAGGAAAAAACACATATATTACACACACATCTTTGAGACACCTGGAAATTAAATTATTGATCTTAATCTTGGTTTACTATAATTTAAAAGCATAATTTATTCTTTCCTTTATATTATACCCTTAGCCAGAATATATATTTGTTTAAGTCTAGCTAAACAATAATTCAAAGAGAAAATGAGAACTGCAGTTAAGAAGTACCTTCACAATTTATGAGATGAAAAATAATATAATACTCTTCTATTTACAAGATTTGTCAAAACTGTCACCTCTACACTTATTATCATAATTCAATCAGAAAATCAGAGTGTACCAGCCTCTCACATTTAATGGCTACATGAGTTCTTTATGGTTTTACACCTCATAATCATCTCAAGAATGTCACCACAGTGAAACTCTTAAGATGGAGGAGAAAGGAACAATTAATATGTAAGAAGTTCATCTACTTTGTATCAAGTAACTGTAACCTCTAAGTTCATGTATCTTACTAGGATATAAAAATGGAACCTTTATTTAAACAGAAAATCTTCAATTTCTGAATCTGGTAGTCAGGGCACCATCTGGTCTTTCTTTTTCTTTGAGTTTCTTTATTGAGCTTTCCCCAGGCTCCTTAGAAACTTCCCAGATGTATGTTTTCTCCAGTTCCCAGCCCTCTGTCTCCAGGGGGCCTAAAATGTCCATCATTACAATCAATCTCATCTGCACTAAGCTGGTGGAGGAAAATGAGGGAAGATTACTCAAGAGAGATCTGTGCCGAACGTTATATGATTTCCTATAACCTGCTTTCTGATAAACTTCTTGTTTGCCAGGAATTTGTCAGATGTTCTGTACTTATTGTCACAAGGGACATCCATCCTAACTCAGTTCTTAAGAAAAATTTAGAAGGAAACGGATGCCTGACATTTATTTATACATAATGCTAACATTTACGCCCTATCATTACTATACTCTTTTTGGGCTGCTTTCTATTAAATCAACATTACAAAATGCAGAGTTAGTTTTTTTAACCTAATTTACTTTATGTGCTTTTCTCCTAAATCGAATATATATGACTGCAGACAATCTTCAGAATGGAAGTGAAGATTATACAATATAATTCAAACTGCAGTGGCAAGCGCTAAAATCTGAAGATAAGCTATCCCTTCACCTTGTGATTTGTGAAAACACTACATCATTTCAGACATATATTATGTCATCACCACAATTTTTCTTGCATAGAGTCTGTGTTATCATAATTCTAACCAGATTTAGCAAACAGAAAACTCTTTAGGTAATCTGATTTCATTCCCCAACACTGGAAATGCATTAATATAAACATCTGTCAGGTCAGAATGCCCTGGCATAATTAAAATAACATGTCCTCAAGTTTCTCTTGAAATAATATGTTATCTTTACATATTGGGGTAGAGAGAGAATTTAACCTATACCTAGCACTTTTCTAAACAGCAACCAAAGGCAGCCATTTTATGCTGAGAAACTTCTTAGGATATTGAAACTACATTGCAGTTTCTCCAACACCAAAGCAATTTTTAGAAAACACTTGCTCTCTCCAGGCACAAGGCATGCACCTGCCATTATGCAGTAAAATAACTCAATGGTGGGGATTGTTTGTTCATGTTTAAATCAGATTGCTCTGGAGTGTGACTCCACACAGAATCAGAGCAGCACGAATAAGAGACCATCGAACTGAGGCAAGGAGGAAGGTGTTTGAATGGGAACACCTTTACCCCTGGAGAAGTCTGATTAGGGGTTGCACAATTTGTCAGTGAGAAACAGTCCTTCAGGAACATGCTAGCTACAGAAGACTAGGTGAGCATATAAATTCCGGGTGATGTTTGCAAAGCAGGCTCTATGCATGGGAATCTGGATACAAAGGCCAGTGAAAGCTGGACACGCAATACTGAGCTACTTTGGAAACCCCAGCACTAGGGAGAAACATATGCTCTATGCTTATTCAGGTAACTTGAGATTGCATTCATTTCACTCACTAAGCAAAGTACTAAAAAAAAAAAGGCAAGAAACCATAAAGAGTGCAAAATGAGAACAAGAGGATATCCAGGACTGAGAAAGCCTGAAACAGATGGAAGCAGAGGGGAGGCAGGAGGGGAACTACGCAGTCAGACTGTCAGAGCTACTGAAGCAATGAAGAAGAAGAGAAGGAGGAAGGGGAAAAGACAGGCTTTAATTCCTTCTCAGGAAGCTTTGGCAATCTTCCTGCTATACAGAAATGCCCAAACTAATTTCTAAATGATCAGTCTAGCTTGTCAGTACTATGTAAGGACATGATGATTAGTGAGGAATAATTTATCCTGCTTTTCAGCCTCTATGAGCGTAGACATACCTGAAAGGCATGAATACACACAGCTTTAAATATATTTCATTAAAATATGAGATATGGCATGGCTTAAATAAAGCTTGACATATTTATAAACCACATCACCCTGAGCCTATAGGCCAACATCCTAAATGTCAAGTTATCACAGAATAGCTAGTGAGAAAAAAAAAACCACCGGCATAAAACATTAAATTTTTTAATAGCAATGTAAAATTGATGGATTCCAGAGCTTTTTCTGTGGTGTTTTGGTTTTGGGAGTTTTTTGGGGTTTTTTAACATGTTCACCTTGTCAGCTGGATTATTTTGTAACAATGGAAGGAAAGAACTTGACTGTCACTACAGACTCTCACCTGGACTCTCATCCTGATTTTAGAATGACAGTTTCAAGACTCAGAACAGAATATCGAAGTTGAAGAACATAAGGGTTTCCGTTTCTGTAAAAAGAACGCTTCTGGTAATTTATTCATTGGAGAATTTCCTT
This sequence comes from Eulacestoma nigropectus, assembly GCA_013397775.1. NCBI lineage: Eukaryota > Metazoa > Chordata > Aves > Passeriformes > Eulacestoma > Eulacestoma nigropectus. Next base: position 874,357 of record VZTE01005667.1, on the reverse strand, counting down.
ACAAATAACCAGTTGTAGCACAGCCAGCTGCTCAGGGGGGTACCTAGGAAGTTAACATGCACAGGTACTTTTGAAGAAACATTACTAGGCAATTCAAATAGTGGACTCAAAACACAACTTTCACTTGAGACAATCTCTGCAGAGCTGCTTCTTTGTTAGCTACTAGTGGTTTATGTTGTAAAGCTGTTCTCTTTCACAAACCCAGAAGGGACCCATTTTTGTCTCTGCTGTAACAAAAAGCAGGACACATATAGCAAGGCAATAATCAGCAACAGCAAATTTGTTGGCTTTCTTGGTGTGAGGGACCGGCCACCAGTAAGCTCACATAACACAGACACAATACAGGTGAACCAACTTGGTAATGCTACCATTATTTGCTTATCACACATTATGGAACACCTTTTTTCTTCTCATCATAAGGTGGTAGGCTATAAATTGGAGGATTACATACATAATTATGCTATTTCACAGTAATGTATTCAATATATAATAAACAAACAAAAAAAAAAAAAGATGGAAAGGCTGTTCTTATAAAAACATTGATTTTAGACTACACATTAGGACTTCAAGCCATACCTGAGATCCTGATTTAGATTAAAGAGGTGTCAAGATCTTCCAACTTCACCTGATCTCATAAGACCTGCTCCACTTGGATTAATTTGGAAAAATGTACACTCCTTCAAGGAAAGTTGAATGCAGGCTTTTTCTAGCAAGAAAGAAAATGAGAATATGTTTTGTCTAGAAAAATACAAAGATAATGCCACATTGCTCATCCTCAGAATCCAAAGGGGTTTTAAATTTATTTAATTCAGAACTAACTTCTTTATTTTATATAAAAACAATAAGTCAAATAATAAAATAAACAAATAAATGAATAAAACAAAACCAGAAACATTTGTCAGTCTGAGAAGCACCCAAAATAGAAAGGTAACACAAAGCAGTTGATATTGCTCATACACCTAGACCTTGGCAAGAGTAAGGAGCAGCAAGTAACGAAGGGATGAAGAGTCAGGAACACAGATCTCCAGTGAAAGCATTTGAACGATCCATCTTTAAAAGTTTATCAAAGCAGGAAGTTACTGATGATTCAGCATCATCAGTTTTGCTGAATTTTCAGACAAAAAGAAAAAAAAAGTACCTCTTGATGGAAGTATTAAGTATCCAGTTACTGACATCGAAGGGAATAACATCCAGATGCAGACTCAAATTTATGTAAAAAAATCTTAATCTAGTTTTAAGCAGACAGCAGCATGTCAGCTTAAGTTTAGAAATATACTTTTTGTCCTTTATTGGGACAAAAGCAAAGCATTTCAAATATTATTGCAATATGTCCCAGGGTCTGTATTCCAAATATAAGAGTTCAAATTTGGGGCTGTTTTGGTTTTAACTAGTATTTCTCTTTCCTCCCATTCCCTTTCTTTTTTTTCTGGTTGAAAGTTAAAAAAGAACCTCGAAATCCCAAAAATACTTGAATGTTACCAGAATTAACCCATATCCTTGAAGCAGCATATTTTGAAGACAATATATGTAATTAAAATCTTTTAACCAGTATCCTACTATCTTAATTTTTTCCTAGCATGTGTCTGTTAATGTGCATTTAAGTGTGTACAAGGAAAGGTCAAAAATAGCTAAGTGTAATCTTTAATTAAAGAAGCATTGACAAACATTCCATCAACTTGGTTGACAATCCCACTGAGTGGAAAGGGATTTCTGAGAGGGTTCTCACTTAAACCCTTCTCACAAGACAATGTAAAATTACAGGAGATTTTTTTCTTCTCTCAGATCAGTTCACCAAGCCTTGAAGAAGGATATAATAAATCAGTAACACTTGCTAGAGTAATTGTTTACCACTTACTAAGATGACAGACAGCACTGACAAGGTTTAAACTCATGAGCACACATGATATTGAACATGTTGAGCACAGACAAAGGATAAAGTCACATTTAGAACATACCCATGAGTGTGAGCTAATGAACAGTTTCAGGTGACATTAGAGTCTTTCTAGATGTATTTCCATAAGGAAACTTTGGCTTCAGCCTGTAACTGAGCCCTGTGTAGGGAGACTTGCAGGACTGTTTCTCCTATGATCACCAGATGACAGCACACACAGAGCTTCCCTGGGAAGTTCACAAAGCCACTGCTATCCTAACTCTGAAAATCTTCCACACAGCAAACAAGCAGTATACCTCATACCTTGAGACAGAAATGTAACTTATTGAGAACAGTGCAAAATAATCCAATACTAATCAAAACAAGAAGGTTTTACACAAATTTCTTTAATAACTTAGGAATTTGATCATAAAATCATACCTTTCTCAGTGTGATGGTATAGGCATCCAAGCAAAATGTGGAACATTTTCAAAACACAGTAAATTTACAATGGAACCCAGTTTACAAACGGAACTTTTCCGAAACCAATATCATTTTCTACATCATCTTTGGTAAGAAAATTCTGTAACAAATCCTATTTTTTTGACATTAGTATCAGAAGCAATAATCATGGAAATTATGCAACCATTTAATAAACCTGCCTCTGAAAACTGCTCCTTGTGTGACACTGTCAGAGTCTACCAACGTTCGTATTTGTGATGTAGCATGATAGTGCTGGTCTGGGAGCAGAAGACAAAGACATATTGCATAATATGCATTTATTCCCAGTATGTACTTTTAAATGTATAGCTGGATGATTTAACACTATTATAATCTCATTCTTATTAATGCAGCGATCACAGTTGCAGTCTCAATTTATGAGACTCATTCATTCACATCCATCAAGCTGCTAAGTCTTTGATTGCCACAGTGTTTTCTAAAAGAAATGTATTCAGAGTAATTTTAAATTTTAATGCCAAAGTATATTGCATTAGAAACCTCTCCCAAATACATCATTTTCTTCTCAGTCAGTTTAAAATTGCTTACTCATTTTACATTTTTCTTTGGTTGGCACAATCCACAAAACATTTCTACTGACACATTCAGCTCTCAAGCAATTGAGACCCACCATGTTTCTAATGCCATACTTTTCCTGATGAGATACTAGAAGTATATGTTAGTTCTAGCCATGCAAAACATAGTGTTAAAAAGTGGTGCTTGTTTAAATAAACACTCATTTGTATTTTTATCCAGAATAAAAATGCACTAATGATATTCCAAAGAGCATGCGTTTTGATCACAACCAAAACAGTTTTCTAAACATTTTTCTGTTGATCATTGTGGAACTCATCCAGCTCAAAATCATGCTTCTTACTCTTAACCCACAGTATCAAAGCTGGCAATGTATATCCCACTTTGTAAAGCATTTAAGGACACGCTTTTCTTTGTGTATGCACAAAAAGTACTTTCCTAGGTTGAAAATAAGGACATTCATAAAAGTGAAAGCATTCCCCAGATGAAAAGTGAGAAAGTTAGTGGCTACACTGCTAAAATGCAGTCAACACAAGCACATGCTAAAAGTAATTGATTTAAACACATTGTTAAATCAGAGCCTGAATTACAATTGCAGAGCCAATTTCCATCTCCTCAGCAATACAATTAATACTGTCAGGCAGCAAGGACTTACTAAAGGGTCTCTGATCCCTTTATTAGCAGCATTTAGTGTGGTCCATTGCTCAGGCTAAAGTGATAAAAGCAGTCATTTATCTGAACAGAATATCACATGTACCATCACTGCACCGAGCCCAAATGTAGAATTATAAAACCATAAAATAGTTGTTGTTGGAAGGGGCCATAAAGATCGTCAAGTTCCAACCCCCCTACCATGGGCAGAAATGTCCTTCACTAGACCAGGCTCTGTACAAACACCTGGAAAGTAATTTGTGCTAGAAGTCAGCCACAACAGCATACAAAAGATGCAAAAATGCAAAGAAGCCTTTTGAAACAATTGGTTTCTGAAAAAAGGAAGATCTACTGAGGATCCCAAATGTTACCACTGATCACAGTCACATGAAAGCATGGATTGGAGACCTCAAGATTCACAGCACATATCACAGAGTACTTTTGCCTGCATTTCCAGGACTAATTGATTTGCAACCATGTATGTTTTATTGCAATACAGAGTTTAGGATTTCAAGATCTATCCAAAACGGTCAGAAAACAGAACAAAGCTGACTGTATCTAAGCAAGCCTTTCTTTGCAGAGACAGCGAAACAGGCAGTTCAGTGGATGTCAAGAAATAATGCCTCACTGCCATCTAGAGGCAATCCAGACACTCCCTTTCTTACTCTCAGATAAAAACTTTCCTGATTCTCCTACTCAAAATGTAGATATTCTCTATTGAGTTACAAGGATAAAGTAGATTAATCTCAAGTTTGTTAAGCAGGAAATGAAGTAAATCAATGCTCTGTGGAAAATGGGCATCAGTTAACACTCAGTCAAATATCCAGGTCCTTCTATTACCAACAATATTGTAACTAAGCCCAAAGGCTGTGACATCCTGCAATATAGGGATCTCCTTCAGAGGCAACAAAAATCTACAGTAAATGTAAGCACGTATATTTTATTACATACAGATAAAAACTTGATTAAAAAGTATCAAAGACGTAAAACTACATCTACGAGGTATAGTTGGACAGTCTGAAACCAGTAATACAGATCCCATTTCCTAGTCTTTACTAAAAGGACAAAAAATATTTCAAAGAAGTGTCCAGAATTTTATTTTCACTATTGCTACATTAAAATGCTTGCTGGTTCCTTGAGTGTTGAAATATTGCTTGAGTAAACAATTTAAATACACAGCTATGAAGAAACTCTAGACATGTTTAGGTAAAAGTCTCTGTCTTCATTTATTTCTATAACTTTTATTAACATTATCATTTTAGCTAAAATTTTCCATGCTGAGTTTCTGCACAGATAAATGGATTTGGGGAAGTTTTGTTTTTAACATTCAGCCTTCCTCTTTTGATGCAGTTAAGTAAACAATTTGTAAAGAAACTTGGGAGAGTTTGGAGGGGATGGTGGCAGAAAGGTCCTAAAAACCTGTTAGTTTAGTTGTTGCACTAATAAATTCTAGTGCTTCCTGAACTTCAAAGGGGAGCTTTAAATTTGCTAGGGAGTCATCACTCACCCTGTCTACATTTTGAAAGACTGGAGTTCACCTACATCTGACCAGGTTCTGCAGCCATGAAATAAGCTGTCACTTGCATGTGTCCAGCAGAAATTTTCAAAGAGCTTAGTAGTTCAATTCTCCAAAGAGTCTGTCTAGAATGAGTGTCAAAGCTCCTAGAAACAAAAAAAGAAAGGACTGCATTCATAGACCATCATCATTATGCATGTTCCAGCCAGTTTATGCAGGATTTTCCCTCAAACTATCAAAGAGGTTATTCAGAGGATACTGGAAACCAATCAAGAGTAGAATTACTAGGAAGCGTATTCTGAAGTGTCTCAACCACTCCATTTTCTTTTCTCCCATTTTTTGTATTCCCTTTTTTTTCTACTCCCAGGTTTTTTTCCTTGCTGAAAAACAAACAAACAAACAAACAAAAAACCAAACAAAAAAAACCAAGACAGTCAACACAGTCAACAGAGGTTCTCTTCAACATTTTAATCCCTGTTTGAAACAGACAAGAATCTGCAGCAAATTTCAGAGACCAAGCTGATTTATCCAGGACACCATGATTATACTGGGACAAGTACAAGGAAGCTCAGCGCAGTCATTACACAACAACTGCATCCATTCTGCACATGACATTAAGCTTACTTACCAGCTACTCAGTTTGTCCCTTTTTAGTGCCCATGAAAAATGGAAGACATGGATGTAACTCAGCTGAAATTCTGTCCTAGAGAAAAGGAAAAATACAAAGCAGACTGAATGGGGAGGAAAACAGCCTCTATGAGAAGAGGGCTAAGTGCAAGACAGGGAATGATGGTTGTGACTGAAATGCAGCCTCTTCATGACAGTATGCTTTGAATACTATCTAACTTTATTACTGGCTAGGAATACCCAATCTGCATGACAGTCTCATAAAAAATATCCTTCTCGTGAAATCTATGTTTTTCACAGCATTGAAAATACCCAAGAAACTGTCCTTTTTGCACGGGGAGCTTGAAATGACAGCCACCTCACTACTGTCAGGAGAAATGTAGTTGCATTTACTCTGTATCTTCGGGCAGGCTTCTGAGGACTTTAGGTCTCCACTTTCCATATCAGGTATTTTTAATCATATGTGCCTAAGCAACCAGCAAGACTGAGACCAGGACTTTGTTTACTTCCTTAGCCTCCCCAAAAGTGAACTGTGACTGCATTTACTGCCTGGTTATTCAGCTACTGATGTGAAAGGCCTTTCTCTCTCTGTCTGCAGAAGACAATTCAGCTGACCATAACTTTCTGGATGAGCAGTCTAGAAAACAAAGGCGTGCTCTCTGGCACCTCTTAAAACATGAGACACAGAAGACAGACCAGATAGCCACAAAAAGAAAAAAAAAGCAACAAAAAAGTGCCATTGCATTCAAATACCAAACAGTCAGAAAAAGATTGGATAAAGTACCAGCCAGAAAGATGCTCTGAACTGTGAAAAAGGAAATTATTTTTCATTGTTTGTTTCACATTGTGTTCAGAACAACAGAATTTTCCTTCTTTGAAATGATCAGCATTACATGAAAGAAATATGATTCCATTATCAGTTTATTTTCCTCCTGGGAAGAACCCATAAGCCTCTCTAAAACTGACTGTTTGGGTCAGAAGTATGAGGTCATTCTATTCTCTGACATAGACAGTATTGGTTCATAAAGAGGAAATTCAATGGAAGGATTATCTGTTTATCAATATATCTTAATACTTGGCATTATTATTGGCTTTTCCTCCTGGGGCTTGCCTTCTACAACAGATTTAACAGACTTAATTGTTCACCCCCATATTATACATTATTTTAAGGACTGAACTCAACTGAAACTGCCTCAGCTGTAGTTTCAGATACTTAAGGCAGTCACTGGAAAAGTTATTCTATTTTGTCAAAAAAAAAAAAAAAATCAGAGCTTTTCTCAAATTCCTTGGGTGGTACCCTGAGTTGGCAGTAGTTCAGTGACTCTAGGGCTGAGAAGTGAGAGGCAGCAAAAAATCCTGTTGTAAAGTATTTATACTTATTCCCTGACTTTGGAGGAATGGAGCTGCTGCCAGCTATTAGAAGTGTTTAGCTCTTCTTGGGTTACTGGAAGCACTTAAGAAAACTGTTTCTCACTCTTGATTCTAAAAAAATACCCACAGAGTTGGATGATACTAATATCCAGAAGCTCAGAATCTCTAGCTGGCAGTGATACCACTGCTTCCTCCCTCTGCACCACCCCAGCTGCTGTGTACTTGTATCAGTTGAACCAGCCACGGCATTTGTTGGGCCTTTCATGTAAGAGAAGCTGGAGCATTAAACTAGCAGAAAATTAGCTCCAAAAAAACCAGGGGGTAGGGGGTGTTTTATCTTAGCTTATGGAACTCAGATGGCTCCCATAAATGTCTGACAGGCACCAAAGCTGGCATGAGGGAAGGGCAGAACTTTGGAGCCAAGAAGTGGTGAAAAGGCAAAAGCAAAGAAATGGAGTGAAAACCATCTTTCAAATACAACAAATGTTAAGGTTTCCTAGGTCTAGATCCTAAATCTACAGGGCTCACACAACCCTTTTCCTACAACAACTTTTCCTAATCCAGCAGGCATATCAGTATTGTGCCCAGTTACCTCATCCTTGCATATCTGACAACCAAATAAAGTTACTTGGCATGAAAAATTTTGGTTATATTTCTGGCATTTGCTTCGAAGACATGCCAGTATTTCAGAATAACACTTTCTCTGCAATTCGGTGCACTTCAGAGAAGCAGGAAGATGATGTGAATTCAGTTTATTATCAATATGGATCATGAAATTGGTTTCATTTCCATAGCTGCAAAAAAATCAGTCAAGCTAACCTACACGACAGGAAGCTGTTACATCAAAAGAAAATTTCCCAATAAGCCTGCATAGAAAAGAATAGTATTTAGTAATGGTAATTGCAAATGTTAATGAAATTATTTGCTCTCAGACACCACATGAATGTGTTAAAGTTAATAGTAACATTGAGATACAACTGCTAATCATTGCAAGGTCCTTTTCATTGTAGTCAACCAACCATTTGCTATCAACTGTTTCCCTAGTTATTTCAGGTCCAATATTATTCTCAAAATAACTCTCATACTGTTTTTCTTATTCAAACAAATTCCCCTTAGATTCCTATTACATTAAATGGTAATTTTGGACTAAAAGACAAGTGTAATGGATTGAAACTGAGTTGACTGACAAGTTTTTAAGTCAATGCGGTTTTGCGAATTTTGCATATTTAAACCCTGCGCAAGGGCGGGAAATTTCTCTTGTTCCCGGTCTCCGGACGGAGAAGGGGGGGGCCTCCGAGCCCCGGGCGGCCTCCAAGTCCGGCCCGGGCTCCTGCCTGCCACCCCTCTCCCTTCCCTCAGAGCTGCGGGCAGCTAAACTATCTATGGGCTGCCCGATAGCCAAATCCATCCGGCTCGGCTTCTGAATCAGGAGGGGCCTCCCCTCCCCATTCATGCAGCCCGGGGGAGCCTCCTCTCTCCCTCATGCAGCCCGCGCAGACCCAGTGGGACCAGCAGAGCCTCCTTTTCCAGCCTGCACAGCTCGCACCGAGCTGAACAGCAGCGCAGCCTGCGGGGAAAGACGTGAGGGAGAAGAACATGGAGGCTGCACGGTCAGGAGAAAAAGAAAGTCAGGCACGTGGGATGACGCTGAGATGGCGGCGGGAGAAAAGGGTGTGTGCGTTCCAGCGTCAATCTTAAAACCCCTTCTAGCAGCTGCGGACGACTGAACTCTTTAAATCATTTTAAAGTATGGGGAGATGAAAATCCATGCCTGTGAGAATTTATGTTGCAGCCTGTGAAGATGAAAGAGAATGCCTATGCCAGGCCATGTAGCTGTGAAGCAGCTGCTAGAGGTTTGTGAAGAAGCAGAGAAGCCTTTGTGTTTAAACTGGAATAATTCATGTTTAAAAGAGACTGGAAGCAGAGAACCTTTGTGTTTGGGCTGGAAGAATTCATCTTTAAAAGGACTTGTAACCCCATGTGATGGCCCATGATTGCAGAATGAATATACAGTGGAATTGTCATGGGAGAGATATTTCACATCAGTAGATGGTTTCTGGGCGGACTACTGAGTTGTGAAGGATTTCCACAGCATGGCAGGAGGGAACCCTTTTCCCTAAGCATAAGAAAGAGACTTTTAAGGACGGCAACTCTGACCAAAATTGTTATCCTTTGTGCGAGGTGGTAAAAGGAGGGGGGAGTGCTGGAGGGCGAAAAGAGAGGGGGAGAAGGGGTTTTTGCTTGGGGAGTGCTGGAGGGAAGAGGGTTTTTGCTTTAACTTCTTATTATTTCTTGTTACTTTTAACTCTGTTAGTAATAAACTTCTTTATATTCTTTAAAGTTTTAGGCTTGCTTTGCATTTCTTCTGGTCCTTATCTCACAGAGTGAAATAGATGTGATCAAACCACTACAACAAGATATGAAGCTTCAAGAGTGATTTGCAAAGAGAAATGAAGCCCTGGTCATTGCTCAGAGTAGCTGTGACAGCAATATGTAGGTAATAAAAACTGATTTATAACATATAACTAATCATTAGACACTAACGTGCTATCAAGTTTAATGGTCATTTGTTTTTTCTTTGGAGTATTTTCTTCATGACAAGGTACAGCTGTCAGAGCTTCAACAGATCTTGATTTTTTTGGCAGAAAAAACAACAATCTGAAGTTCACTGAATATTTTCCAAGCATATTCCCAGTTGCCACAGAGGTAGTAGACATTCTGGAGAAACTCCAGCTGAAGGTAAAACCAAGCAGTTCTTGGCATTGCAAAAATTATTTTGATACTGTCAAACGCTCCATTAGGATCTAATAGTGACTTACAAAAATTCTGCTTCAAAGGTTTCACAGATCCTTCTTTGGAGTTGATCTGAAGCCTCCAAAAAACACACAAGTGTTGCCATATGGGCATACATTCACTTCAGAACTATGAATGTCTGAGATCTGCCACCATCTGCATCACACTACCTGCGGAGCAGTATCATACTAGGTCAGAAAGTTGGGCTATCTTCTAGCAGTCAAGTACAAGAAAGTTTTGGATATTCCTGTACTTTGCAAAATGCTTGCTGATTAATTCTTACAGAACAGTCTGTTCAGTGATCCTGACAGAGTGGGTGCTCAGGACAAGCTGCCAGGAGGCTGCCATTTGTGTGAATTTAATGCTCAGATTTGATTCATATATTGATCTTGTTATTTAACTGAAATAGTCAAATTCCAAGCGGTGTTTAGCTGCAGTTGGTCAGCTATGTTGCAGGATATTTGCATAGTCTCCCAACTGGATGCAATTACAGACATATCCAAAAAGTGTGCAACTCAAAGGAAAATGCAGCTGTTTCCCACAGCACATGAAACCTTGGGGTTTGCATTCTGTGAACATTTAGGATTGACAAACTATCTGGATAGCAAGGAGAGGTGAAAAGAAGGAGAAAGCTTGTTTGAAACAAATTCATTTAACAGTTCAAAACACTTCACACTATTTACCCCAGCCTGAACTACAATTGACTCTGAAGGACACATTTTGTACAAAAGCATGCTAAAGAGATTTAATCTCTTTTAACACTCATGAACATAAAGCTCTTACCATGGGATATCCAGGGAGAGATAACATTCACTAAAAGAAAAACCAGAATATATACAAACACCATAAAAGCCTTATTCTCTCCTCCCAAAAATAAATTCAAGAGAGCTTAAAGGTCTTTTTCAATCTAAATGATTCTATGATGCTAAGACACACAAGCCCTCATTAACATATTTCAAACTCATATAAGGGCTTATAAAATCCCAGATATTATATACAGTACTTCTTCTGACACTCTACAAAGATAGTTACTAGCATCTGGATTGATGATTCTATTTCTGACTACTTCTGACACTTGAACTGAACCTTATCTGAATCCTGGTCCTTAAAACATATTTTCTTTAGAAGATGTGCCTTTACAAGGATGTTGCTCTCATCCAGATACAGTTGTTCCAGCCACATCCATGCATATCAACATAATCTTGGATATAAAAAATAAAATAAAACTAAAAAGCAAACACCTACAGCACCTTATTAGCATGAGGTCTTCCCATGGTTTAACACAGCAGGCAGTGAAATACCACACAGCTGCTCACTACTCAGTTCCCCTACACCATCCCAGAAGGATGTAAGACAGAATTGGGGGAGAAAATGTCAAATTTGTGGGTTGAGATAAAGAGACAGTTTAATAGGACAGAAAAGGAAGAGGAAATAATAATAGTACACCAATACTACTAATAAGAGGATTAGAATGTCCAAAGGAAGTGATTCACCACCTGCTGAATGATGCCCAGCCATACCCAAACAGTGGCCCCGGACCAGCTTTCATCCTAGTTTATATACTGAGAGTGCCATTATGTGGTATGGAATATCCCTTTGGCCAGTGTGGGTCATCTGCCCCAGCTGCATCTTCTCCTCCTGGTGGGGTGGGATGAGAAGCTGAAAAGTTCTTTACTCTGTGTAAACATGGCTTAGGAACAACTAAAATATCAGTGTGTTATCGACATCACTCTCATCTTAACTCCAAAACACAGCACTATACTGCTACCAGGAAGAAAATTAATCCCAGCCAACCCTGGGACAGTCTCCAGCTCCTCTTGATTCAACCAATGGGTATCAATGAACTCAAAGTTTTCTGCAAGCCAGACAGACATGTTAAATTATTTCATCTGTCATAATATCAAGATGTGAAAAAATCAAAACCTCAAAACCTCAAAATCCAGAAGTATTTCCTTAACAATTATTTCTATACTGAACCAGCTCTGCCTTTAGTCTTTGGCTTTTTTTTTTTGAATTGCAGAGCAGTTCAACTGTCAAATCACAATAGATGAGGTCCCCTAAAAAAGGTAAGCAATTCCAGACTAAATCTCTCATATTGATTAACATCTTGTAGCTAGTAGCTATCATTAATAACTAATACAGTAATAGTTAATTTTATTTTCAATGGGAAAAATCATATCATATTGCACTTTTGAAAATTTCATCCAGCTATGTCAAATTTTGCTTTGGAGTCAGCTATTCACTTTAGCTTTAAAGCAAGTTTTTGAAGCTGGTCCTGTTACCAGACATTCACATTCTGATAAAAAAATCATAAAATTATTTTACATACAAAATATACTTTTTCTAGCTCTTATACTAGATCTTATAAAAATGGCACCCCAAGACTGTTAGTCAGAAAAAATAGAGAGATACCACCTCATTTCATTCATAAAAGCAGAATAGGGCATTGTATTTTTAAGAAGGACTCAAATGTATTGCTTGCCAATTTATAAATTTTTACACATCATTTTCCCACCTGTAAATGAGAAATGTTATTTTCAATTTTGCAAACAAGTAAATAAACATATCTCTTTCAAACTTTGCCTCTTTAGACTAGAAAGAACTCATGGAGCCAAAGTACTAGCCCTGTGCATTACTACTTCTGCTGATCTGGCACCTAAGACTAATGTTCAAGTTATACATAATACCAAGATTAAAATCAGTAAGGAAAAAAAGATGGAATAAGTCACTTGGGATCATGGCCATTAATCTTTCATTTCTTGAGCAAATCTTTTGCAAAATACACTTAAGTCAATTATGGTTTCAGAGAGAAAAAGAACAAATATAGAAAGTTATCATCAGTTAAGAAGATTTGAAAGTGAACACCTAGATTCTGCAGCAGAAAGCAAACACTGATCATAAGTAGTTAATTCAAGGTTTTAAAATAATCGTGCATTTCATACTAGCATTAAAATAACTTAGTGCAGTCAGTTGCCCAATAGGAGTATTCGTAAATATTGACAATAATTTTAATATTGTGCTGAATATTGACTTTTAGAAATCTTCTATTTTCTGAGAGTCCTGTTGATTACTTCATGTCTAGGAATCTACTTGCATCAGACAGCAGAAAACTTTCTTTTCCATCCAGTTCTATTTATTGGTTTATTTGGGGGTGAAATTATTTCTTTGTCCTTGTGGAGAGTCACAAGGTGCCTTTGTAACATCATGGGAAATTCGGAGAACAAGGTGCACATAGGGTAGCAAATCATATGGAAGAAAATATCCAGTGAAACAGGCAGTTCTCTCTACTCAGCTTTTCATACTTGGATGCTGGCAGTAATTGCTGACCAGTGTACTGAGAGTTACTGCAGTCCTGCCTGATGGCTCTGCAGTAATATACTCCTTATAATCCTAATAAAGTACAACAGGTGAAATTTTCTATCTTCTTGTGGGGAAAGGAAGTGATATTTATTCTAAATCAACCTCTTTAATAACAGGATTTTAAAATGTCTTCACTAATTAGTTCTAGCTGCTTGAAGGATTGTTTGGAGCTTTTCTTCTGTTAATTATGACAATTTTCTAACCTCATTTAGCTTTGCTATTGCTTGCTAAAACTTAAAAGCACAGCTGTCATAGAGAAAATGTTGATGCTTTGCAGCTTTTTTTGTTATGTATTTTTGTTTAGTTTCTTCTCCTCAAGAAGGACTTACATTAATGTCTGAAGCATTTAATGTTAGTTTACTAGTTAGTGTTCAGGTAATGGAGCAAAGCACAAACTTCTGACGGCGCGCTTGGTCAGGAGCTACTTCAGAAATGTACTGCCGAACACAAAAATATTTAAATTAGAACTGCTTTCATTTTAAATAGAATATTTTATGCTTCTGAGGGAAAAAAAATATTTGAAAATGCTCAAGTTTTAGATAATAATATAATAATAATAAAAAATTATGTTGGTTCTAACCTGTATTTTGGAAGGTTGGAAAACTGCTGAAAACTTACAAAAAACCAAAATATTTCCCAATTTGGTTTCAAAAGAAAAAATATTCATTCCCCATTTAATTACTTTATTAGTAAAACATGTTCATTTAAAACGTGTTTTAGTAAAACATGTTCAACATGCTCTTGCAAGCCTAACATCAAACATAAAATGTAACTGGATATTGTAGGAATGGAAACAGGCAAAAAACTTATTTGTGATGTGGGTAAAAGAGCGAAACCTTTCAATTTTCCAAGGACAGAAACAAGACTGGAGGTGATTGGGCAGCTCTGCACTGTTACAGAAATACACGAGAACAGCATGAAGCTGTCAAGGGAGAATTTGCGTATTTAAGCCTATTGATGCTAAACTTGCCTTTCTAATTACCCTCTACTCATCCTAAAGACATAGATGCTGGAATTCCCTGGGTCTGTGGACCATGGGTTGAAAACTAATCCTGCAGAGAAAAAACCACAATCTCTTTAGGATAAAATTCAAAAAGCACCAGAAAAGAAAGCTTTAGAGTACTGTCACAGAAATACTAAGCTTGGGATGGAATATGAAGAGAAATCTCTATAAGATTAAGAAATAAAGAGTAGTGATTGTGAGAGCTTGGGAAACTAATCACCCAAACTTGGATGCAATATAAATGCCATCGTTAAGAACTGAAGGCTTAGGTAGTCTTGAACCTGCTGTAAGACAGATTTCTTTAATAAATATCCAGTGAACCAACGAAAATTGATGCTGCTTTGGACATGGGTTTAGCAAGAATCAAGGTCTTACAGAACAGCTTTTCATAGAAAATAATCTTGGCTACAGTGATCATAAGCTGAATCAGTCTTAATCAAACTGCAAGACACACAACAGGCCTGCCTGTGACTAACGTTTGGGATTTTAGAAAGGAACTAACGAAAGCATACACAGTGAATTAGGACTGCAAAGCTTTTAAAACATAGAAAGTAAGGAATTACTTTAAATCAAAGGGCAGGCACTGCTTCGGGTTTAAATTGCAAAGAAGAAAAAATAGAAGAATCTAATGGAAAAAGCTTATGAGGCTTCCTTCAGTGAGTTAGCTGCTTTTGTACACATGCAAATCTACCAAGAACAAAGAGAGAGCACTGTTTCTTAGAAGTTACAGGATCTAGAAAAGAGGAAAATAGCTAAATTTTTGAGGTAGACTTCATTTACCATTAAACCAATCAGCACAAATTTTTTACAACCAATAAAGGAGCATAGGGAACAAAAAATGTTACAGTGTGCAAATATAGAATTTATTATTAAACAGAGTTTTATTAGAGATTAACATTACTCTGATCTGATTACAGTTCTGATCCACATATTAAATGCATATTTTGTCTCCATTTTCTATAAAGTTAATGATGAGGACATTAGTGGAGTAAGGAGCAAAAATGAAGGTAGTGCATAAGAAATTATGACACCTGAGGGAGAAATAAACGTTAACATTCTTAATACCTCATAAAGCAAAAATAAGGCAGGCTGGATAGTCCACGTTGGAATATAGAAATATGAACTGTCAAATGAAATTGACACTTCAATTGCTAGAAGTATTGGGGGTAGTATCTTATGAGCAGAGAACAGTAAAGGTAGAACTAAATTCAAAAGAACATGAACAAAGACAACTTCTGGAATCACTAGACTTAATAAACTGATTTACAAAAAATACCCAGAACAGCATTTGAAGGAAGAGTTAAAGGCAGAGGGATAAATGAAAGGCAGTATAAATTATAATGTGGCTTTATCAAGAGTAGACCATCTCAAACCAATCCAATATCTCTTTTCAAAAGTTATCTGCTCTATTAGACAGAAGAATATTGTTTATCAGATATTTAAATAAGGCATTTGATTCATTCTCCCTGCAGAGAAAGTTTGCTAAACGTGGAGAAGCCAGGTGCTAATACTCAATTTCTAAAGCAGCTAAGGATGTGGCTAGAGGGATCAACAACAGCTTATACTCACTAGGTAGACAAGGAATGAGGATAGCTTACTAGGTGTCTTATCAGTCCTGTGTAATAAGCTACTAAAAGATCTTCAGGAAAAATATAGATGAAATTAGCAGATTATATAAATTTGTACAGGATTATCATTCTTACAAAGACTAGAACATCTTATAAAAGCATTAAATTACTTATGATTTAACTGATAGAATGAGATATAAATTAATAGTAGGAAAGGCAGATTCATGCCACTGGAAGATGACTATGAATAGTGATTACTGAAGTTATGAATGGGCTAATGATTCACAAATGCATGGCAAAAGACACTTGCTGTGAGAAGAAGCAAAAGGCCTAATCAGAAATACGGTGTATGGTTCTGGACAACTAGTTTCAATTAAGTTAATTGGAAAATCTGCTAAAATGATTGAAATTAATAGAGAGAGCTAAGTGGGGCAGTATCAGCACAAGATTAAATGGTAATAAATCAGCTATAAATGCATCTTTACAACAAATTCAGGAAAAGGTTTCCAAATAGAGTAATGACAGACGCAAGAAAATTCTATTCTATCAAGACGAAGATTTATGAGTTTATATATAACACTGTATCGGCAGATAGAAGAGTTCTTTGTGATAAGAGCTCTTGTTCCTCTTACAAGCTTTCCTAGACGGCTACATATGTCTAAGTTACATACACACGTGGGACTTATCCAAATCAAGTATCAGGAGGGCTGGTAATCATCAGCAGACAGAGTACACAGAAAAGAATTCTTTCCTTATGGTGAGTCTGCAGCATTCAGTGTCTGACTTTTGGGTGGGTTTTTTTTTCATGTTCACCACCACAGCATGCAGCATAGACTAAACTCAGATGGGGGTTTCATTTCTCTAAGAGAATATTAGTGCAGTGGACAGGACATGAATAAGACTCGTTACACTTGTGCCTTTGGCCTTGTACCACCTTAACGTTATATGCCAATGGGAAACATTTCAATACAAGTGGAACACAATAGCATGTTAGCAGACATTTTCAACTCTCACGGAACTGGCTGGCTGCACGGTTGCACACAGCTGTTTCAGATTGGACATACCACTAAATGTTGCCTTCCTGTGTAATGGTGGAGCATGAGAGAGAACACCATCCAACTCACCAACATCAGACAGATGCTCAAAAGCAGTGAGTGCCCAGATCACACGGAATTTCAAATCTGGATACAACTGAAGCAATCCATATATATACACATATACATTTTTATATATATATAA
>VZTE01005667.1:841511-857293 GCA_013397775.1 Eulacestoma nigropectus | reverse complement strand
TATATATATATGTATATATTCCACATCAAATTAAGGCAAAAGAGGGGAATTGGCAAATGAAAAGAAATTGCCGGAAAATTGAGAAGAAAATGAGCAACATTTACTTAATTGAAAATTCACCATCAATAAATGGGAAAAAGCTGCATCAATTCCCATTATTGCCTTTACGAATGGCAACAGAGAAAAAAAGATACTGAATTATACAAAAGTGGTTTTTTTGCCATTTTAAGTTACCATTTGTGAAGTTTTCAGTTTATTGTTATTTCTGATGCCACTCCCATACATTTCTTACTGTATTTTAAAAAGTATAGTACATGAGGAAACAGTTCTCATTTCATTTGATTATCTAACATGTAAACAAACATGGGATCCACTGTGATCGACAAATTTGCAAGGGAGATAGAGCAGAATCCTTGGTGAAACAAACTGAATACTTGCAGCAAGTATGTCTAAGTGATGGTGACAGAATTATGTTGAGAGCAAATGGCAATTGGGACCCAAGAGCTTTATTAAATTTAGGATCCAACGCAACAAACTCCCCCATTCTATCACCAAACAAGTAGCTTATTGTGCTGGAGGGTTAGATACCATGGAGCAAGGTGAACCCTCCATAATCCCCATTAAATCCCTAAGTGACCTCTCTAGAGCTATCAGAAGAGCTGTGTGCACACAACCATGCACAAATGAGGACCCCATGATGTCCCACTGTCTGCTACAGTAGATTTCACAATGTTAAAATCACTGACTAGAGGAGCCATGACACTGCTTAAACCTTAGCTAGCTGCAAAATGGGATGAGATAGAAAGAGATAATGAATATAATAAAACCAACTCCCTAAATGAGTGGAATTAATGTGAGGCATTGCTAAATACTTCTGTGAAATGGGCTGGGACAATGCACCAGCTGCAAAACAAAGCCCCTAAGGAAGGAGATCACAAAGACAGACCAGTGACAGAGGGAACCAAAGATAAAAAAGGTAAGAACCCTTGAACAGAATCTCAAGAACAGAGAAATGAATTATGGTTGGATTCCCAGAGCATTCCTAGGTGTTCCTATAGCCTTAATTCAAGGTCAGCCTACTGGCATTACATTGAGTCTGAATGAAGCATTCCAGAAAAAAGATAACAGTGAAAGGAAAAAGCATATTTTAACTCCCTAAAAAGGGAGGCAACCCCTTCCTCCCACTTAGGGAGAAATTGCAGGCAACTGAGAAAATGAGTAATTGGGCCTGATTGTCCAAGATGTGGAGGCTGATCAGTGGATAGGTGATGATGGCCCATACATTTTAACTCCAGTTAGTCCTCAGGGACAATTGGCAACATTTTTAATAAATACAGGAGCACAAATTTCAATGGTAACACGAGATGGCAAGAAGCAGGGTATGAGATCCATATGGCAAACAGTTGAGGCGAACAGTGTGAACGACACAAGTGTTGTGTGTTAAATTGCCAAGGGCAGTTTATGGCTCCCTAATGAGAGCCACATGGCAATTGCTCACTTCACAATTAAAGGCCATCATGAAAGTATTTTAGGTTTTGATGTTTTAAATGGACAAACCTGGCACATGGTTGCAAGCAGTGCATGTTCCTTCGGCTCAGACAGAAACAGGGAATCTGCTCTATGGCTACTACACACAACCCCTGCACCAACTGACACAAATTACTGACACATCGCAGTATCCAATCTCTGTTGTGGCATGAAATAGAATTTCTGAAACCACAGCTGGTGTGGAGAAAAGACAATCATCTCCAGAACCACTCCCCGTGATCTCACCTGCCTGGCCAGTTTGGTCATCAGAGGTGGCACTGAGAGATTGACAATACAGCCCCACTATCAGCTGCTGTACCAAACGTTGCAAACTTAACATCTATCTTGCAAGAAGCTGCACACCCCTGGATGGGCAGGATTCAGCACTAAAGTTATGTTCTTAATGGATCCCTTGAAGGAGCAGGATAAAGAGAAGTTTGCTCGGGAAGGAATACAATGTGCTTTAACAGATTCTCATAAGGGTATAAACATTCACCCACCACCACTCACACTGCACTTGCTGAATTTTTACAGAGAGTCCCACTCCCCCAAGATACGAAACTGTACCAATATACCAGTGAAATTTGGATTGGAGAAACTTCCCCTGAGAAGGTAGGGAAAGCAGAAGGAGTAGCATGGAAAGCGCTCAATAAAGCAGAAATTGAGATTCCACCCAGAAAATGTCACAGACCAGGTAAAGTAATAATTTTAGGTACTTGGTGGATAGCAAGCAGTGCAGCGATTCCTTCAGATACCTCACAAAAAATCAAAGAGATGTAAATGCCCTAATCAAGAAAGGAGTTACAATAATTAATGGGAATTTTAGGATATTGGAGGGTGTTTTATCATTTCCCATCAATTATACTCACTCTTTGGTTCCTCCAGCATGTTCACATTCTGTCTGTAATAGTTTATGTGATCTTGAAAGATTTTCAGTTCTAAATGTAAGTGGGAGCAGTGGAGCTCCTTTTAATATGACATGAAGGTTACTTGGTAATCACACACCAGTCTTCCAAAGCTCTAATCAGAAAGTGATGCACAAAAGGCCAACATTTGATGTTTTTTATTGACCTGATGAAACATTTTTTAAAAGGGTATACTTCTTCTGATGTCAAGAGGGCATCAGCTCAAATTAACTCTGTGCTTAAGGACTCTGATTCATCAGACCTTCCACTACTTCATTTGCAAACCAAATTGCAGAGTGTACCTCTGCTCTAATGTTAGTCTACTCGCATTAGAAGAATCGGTGTGGAAATCTTGAAGTGATTAAATGCCAGTGTAATGAATTTCATATACTGAAAGGCAAAAATGCTAAAGAGTCTAAGTTTTAATAAGTGCTCCATAACAGAAGTGAAGAAGGCTGATGACAAAATTTATGCTGCAACCAATTAATTAAAAAAAAAAATTCTACCAGAACAGGTTGGGTAGGCAAACACTGATTCTATGAGGAGTACAAGAGGAAATACAAAGCAAACCGGGATTGACATATTTCTTGTGGTAATAGGCATTTGAATCCCATGGACAGCTGAAAGGGCAAAGTGTACAAAGTCTCTGCATGTTTCATGCTCATGTATTTTCCCCATCTACAGCATGAATTGTTTCATCCAGAGTTTGAGTTGACCTACTGTTCCACAGGAATGAACAGTGACATGCAGGGGTATATTGAATGCCTAGAATAAATCATACAAATTTTTGCTGCTTATTCACTTCATTATGAGACAGGGTTTTAGCTACAGTCAATGACAGAAAAAAAAAAAGTGAGTCACCAGCGCTTTTCAACAGTGTCTGCTGTCTGAGCCATTACCCAAATATAGTTACTACCTCAGTAGTTTTGCTATTCTAGGTGATGGAGAGCTAACAAAAAAAGAACAAAAGTGTCTTAATAGAAGCTTTTATTTTCTTTGTTGTCATAGACATGTCATGATCAAAAAAAAGATAGAATGCTGTTCTTGACCTGCTATATAATTTTTCTATTATCTTATACTTTCTCAATTATAAAAGCACTGTATATATCTATGAGAATTTCACAGTTCATTCAAAATCAGGCATAAATTTTTCCACCAAATTTATCAGTGTTAGATATTCCCAACCACAAACCAATCATTTAATAAAGTTTTACATTAATATAATTTAACTGAGCACAGATTGCAGTTACTCCTCCTCATATTTTGAGTGAGAGAGTTAAAGAAAGAGAATCAGCCTTTGCTCATAATCAAACATGAATAAATCTGAACTAGAACAAAAAACAGCATTTCAATAAATAAAATCAAAATAAAATCACCATGGCCCATGAGCCCTTCTCTGCTTAAAGATAAATGAAGAAGCTCTAAAAGGACTTGCATCTTTCCTGGTTTTTTTTTCTTTTAATCTCTGTTATATTTTTCTTTTACAAAGTCACTGGAAGGGCGGGTCTTTACAAGGCTTCTGCTCCATTTTTACTGACAAAGCTGTAGAGACAACATATTAGAATAGACCGAGTCAATGCAAGTCCCAAGTTCTCTATGTGTTTATTTGCTATGTGACTGAATCTGCTCAATATTTCATGAAACTAAAAAAGGGAATGACTAATAACACTATCAGCTGCTCACAGTGTATTAAGGATATAACACAATAATGGTTCCTTTTAACTATTCTGTTTGTCCCTCCTTTATTCAACCAGGACTATGATTATCTGACAGTTGGTTAATACCTTAGACAAAATAGGCACCACTGTGACTGAAGGCAGGCAAAGGAACAGGACACTGGGCAACATGCAGAAATGCTAGAGTTCAAGCTCTATACTCCTGGTGTTTGCATGCTTTAAGCAGAGTTTCTCACAATTACAATAGAGATTTAAATTGTTATACTGCAAAGCATGCCTAACGTCACTACCATATTTATTGTTGTAAATTCTCTGTTGATCTCTATGTAGCTGCAATTTTAAATTTTTTTTTTTAATGCAGGCCTATTTTGGTGAAATTTGGACATTTGGCAATGAAAGTTATATGTAGCGATCATGCCCATGATGGCAGAAAACACACACACCTGAATCTGATCTTCAGACTACCATTGTCAACATTCCAACAAATCCCAAAGACATCCTTGGCCTGCTTTTTCACAAAATCCATCTGGTAAATACCCTATAACCTAGTTGAGATTTTCAACTGCTGTAAATATTTCACTGTAGTAATATTTATTACAAATCATTAGCATCATAGTGATAGTTATAGCATTTAAGACTAGACACCCTCATTTTTCATTTTAAAAAATGAGCATCATTCAACCTTAAAACACCTGAAATACAGCAGTTACATTCAAAATAAGCAGATTGAAACCAAAGTTCCTATCAGCTCCTTTATACCTTTGGATTTCCATATTTCATCTGTGAGTATACAGCCACCGGGTACCTCATCTTCTACAGGTCTTATATTAAGAAAACACCTCAACAATTTAGATTGCGAATGTCTTTCCTTATAATTCCGTCCCCATTTTTTTAATCAAACCAACAAACAAGGAAGTAAAAGATCCATTACAATTCACTGGATTGACTTAACCTATGTTGAAAGACTAGGAAGAACATGACTGAGAAACCACTAACAACTGAGATGTATGCTTTTTACTTCAAAGATTTCAGTACTCGGCTCAAACATACTTCCTTGAGCATTCTGGAAAAGATCTAAAAAAAGGAAAAATGATCCCTAAATTTCAGATATCAAGTTAAAATCAAATAGGGTATGGGTATAGTGATTTGTCCAAAATTTCACAGCAGGTCAGTGAAAGCAGCTTTGTTAAAGGGAAGTATTAAGTAAAACGTGTGTACAGAGTTGCATTCATACCTTGATTCATCTTCGGTCACATAAATTGAAAATAGACAGCAAAACTATTGCAGTTACTGATAATAATTTACAAATTTAACAGAATCACTGAATCTGCTGAGTCGGAAGGGACCCACAAGGACCATCAAGTCAACTCTTAGCCCTCCACACGACAGCCCTGAGAGGCACACCATGAGCCTGGGAGCATTGTCCAAATGGTTCTTGAACTCAGGCTTGGTGCTGTGACTACTTACTTCCCTGGGGAAGTTTATTATTAGTTTATTATTATCTCTAAGATTAAATAATTTATTGCTAATAAATACAGTCCACAACTTGTAATGAGTTGTTGAAACAGAAAAAAAGTGTTCTATTTTTTTTGTTCAAGGAAGCTCTACTTCCTTGCTTTTTTATTAACTCCTGTGTTAGGGCGCTGCCGAGCACAAAAGGCCAATAACTTCGTAGTCAGCAATGATTGAAGTGAGATGTTGAAGTGAAGAAGGGAAGTTTTTCAGACATCCTTTGTTAATCATCATAATGTGCCAAAAAGAGAGTAACTCTCTTTTTCATAGCCAGACTGACATGTCTGAGAGAAAAAGGACAGCTTTCACACACAGTCATTTGACAAGGAGATTATTTAGGATTTTTAATGTTTGAGTAAGAGTGCTTTGCTATGTCAGAAAGTGTAAAATGGCAGAGATCTCATTCAGAAAAAGGCACTGTGCAAGAGTAAAGCACTGCAGCATGGAAAAAAAATAATGGAAAAAGCCAACCTGATGCAACCCATCATCATGCATGGGGTAAGCTTGAATGAATTGATGTTTAAATACCCTGGCAAAAGCAACCATTTTAGTATCAGTGTGTCCTTGACCTGGAGCATGAACATGTTCTAAACGTAGTCAGCATGACTCCAGATTTAAGATTTTAACAGTTTAAATACTATCTGGATAAGAATTTAACCTGACATAGATATAATGTATGTTACAAAGTTAGACAACAAAACTCCGGATACCAAAATTTGTCTTACCAGCTTCTACATTCCTGTCTCTTATAACAATTACCCTCCATTCAGCTCCAAAGGAACCCTGGAGATTTATCTTTCCTAGGAGCTAGGATGAGTACTCTTTTTTGACCATGCAGCATACTCTAAGTTTCTTGAATTAAAAGGGCAAAGGATGCTGCACAGTTGATGTGCACTAATAACCCTACCTGCCTCTCTAGCCCAAGGTATCAAGCATTTCTTCTATTGTGTTTAGGAGAGTGGGGTTTTCCCCACATTATGGTGGCTTTCTTTGCACCAAGTTCTCTCTGTACCTCTTTTACAATTTGTTTGACTTCCTTCTGCATCAGACTTTAGCTGCCAATGTTAAAAGTTATGACCTGCTGCTGTGCTTCTCATATATCTGCAATCAGATGATACTGATAGCCCTCAGAATTTTTAAGCAAATTTTTCCTTGTTACCATCCTCACCTCTAAGGCCACAGACACAACCTGAGCCAAGTTATCAAAGATCAACTATTTAAAAGGTGTACACAAGCACAGCTCATTTTAGTTGAAACAGGTACACAGGTACTCATACTAACTGTTGAACCAGAAGCACAGAATAACCTCTGACAGACAAGACAGACCCATTCATCAAAGTGTAGCCTATAATCAAAAGCAGAAAAAAAACTCTTGCAGCAGTGTTAGAATAGTAAAGTAAAAAGCAGACCTTTATCTGGAAGCTTCCAGGTGTCCTGGTGGTGATGGGGCACATCCAGCACCCAACTTCCACAATTTTATAAGGTTAACTAATTAGGATATCTAACAGGTACATCAAATAGGAGATTCAGTTGCCCCACTAACCCACCCATTGGAGTTAGTCCAAGGGCTTCTTTGCCCCACTTTTTGGTATGACTTCTCAGATTCTGGTTGGAAAACAAAATGTTCTTCTTGTAGGTCCTCTTCCTGATAATAAGACCATACAATATTTCAGGAATGTATTTAGAAGGTCAGGTTATTGTTCTAAAATCTAAGAGAAAGGGTAGGAAACGTACTATAGTTAATTAAGAAGATATGTAACTACATAATAGTAGTTTACAGAGCTACAAATTTTTGAAAAAATGTATAAAAAACAAAAATCTTTTGGGCCCCAAAAGTAATTCCTTTTCTTGGCATAGCTGACATGGTTACTTATTTGTCCCAGAAAACAAATTAACTCCTTCAGTAGATCACAATATACAAAACTGAGCCGATAACGAGAGACACCCACATTTCTAATAAAAATGTAATTATTATTTATTTCCTCTGCAGTAATAGGACTATCTGCATTCTGACCAGTCATATCCCAAGGTCAATAATTCAGCACTTCTGCAGCAGCACTGAGAAAGGAATCCAGCTATTTAGTCTCTGTTCCACAATTCTTACCCACTGTTAGCATTTTTTAATTTTTGCAAGGTCTATTTACAAAGAGAGGTTATAAATGCCCAGTGAAAGGTAGAAACCAGCCTTCCTGTTAGTTTCACACAATACTGTATTCAAATAGTGTCAGATCAGATGAAAAACCAAACATATACAAAACATTATTGAATAAATTATCATCTGTTTACATACTATCCAGACAGACATGATTGCTTACATATGGAAAGAGAGGAGGGAGAAGACCAGATGAAGCCTGAGATAGGTCTGAAATACACAAATCTTGAACCTGTTCCTTTCAAGTCTGCCAACATTGAAATGTGACCTGGGATTTCAGGAGAACAAAAAGGTAGTTCTTCTCTTTGCAACAACTATATATCCGCAATATGTGGTTTCAGACAAGGAAGTAAATGTCCATAGCCTAAAGGCACCTTGAGACTTCAGTCATCATTTCATCATTTCCTGTGCAGAAGGGGAGGAGGAAAGGTGTAAGGATTGTGTGGCTAAGGCAAAATCCTTCAGCTGGCTGCGAGGGGACCACAAAAGACAGCAACCAAGCCCAGGACAGCTCCCCTTCTCAACTATGATGGTGTCAGCTGTATGTGATACAACCTCAGCCTGACATAATCATCAGTCTCCTAGAGGCCTTTACATGGATTATCAGAGACCAACTATACAGAAATCTCTGTTAAGGGTTGTGGAGTGCTGTTTACTGCTGTTGTGGTTTCAGGCAAATGGATTTGGTGCTTCCATGCATAATTGCACTGATCAAAGGATTTAAACATTGATGTGCTGAACTTAACTGTCTTACCTCCTCCTGTGTTTTCACTAACCGTGCATTCTATGATGGTCCAGTAGGAGTCACTAGTTCCA
The DNA here is from genome assembly GCA_013397775.1 of Eulacestoma nigropectus. Lineage (NCBI taxonomy): Eukaryota > Metazoa > Chordata > Aves > Passeriformes > Eulacestoma > Eulacestoma nigropectus. The sequence goes on along the minus strand of VZTE01005667.1, from coordinate 848,705 downwards.
TGACCACTGCTTTTTCCAGAAAACATATTTTCAATACCTGAAATTCCAAGCAAGATCCATTCCCACAGAAGAAATCAAAACCCTAAACACCGATAAAACTGCCTTCTCCTTCCCTGTCACATTTAAGCCAGTTAGAAGGGGCTGTCACCAGCACAATTTCTGTGTAGCACAGTTAAATGATGGGCAGCTTGGTGACATTTGCATACTTGTTGACATGCTTCTCCATCTCACATGGTTCTTGAAGACTGCATTCTTTAGGATGTTAACATTAGTAGATGTTTCATGTCAAAGAATTTCCCTCAGAACAAGTTATAGCTTGTTAACTCCTCTAACTTGTTTCTACTATATTGACATTGACAAATATAAATCCCAATTAGACTATCAGGTTAATTAATTTTCTTCTTGAATGTGTTTTATAATTACAAATAATTTTCAGGGCTAAATCAATGCCTAAACTAGATGCATCTTCCTCCAGAGAACTGGAATAAATAGTTATTTACACTTCAGCTGTCTAATGGTCTGTTTTAGAGAATGAATACTTATTTTAATGTTGAGCCGAACAAAAAAGTAAAACAGCTTTGTGGTTTAGACAGCAGTTTTTTTCCAAGCAAACTTGGATCACTAATTTCTTCTGGAATTGGAAAAAATCAACATACCGTGCAGAATTCAGCTGGAGTATCACTTATTTCAATTCAGTTTTATTAAGCAAAAACAAATTTTTATTCTAAGACTGCATATCATATTTAAGTTGTAAGAAAGCAAATAAATGAACATGAATTGATTTAACTTTCTGAATTGATTTAACTTTCTTTTTTGTTAATATATAGTCTGCTAGCTTACCTCACTCTAATGGTACACTCATACACATCACTAACAAATTCATTCATCCCAGATGTTGAGTATTTTTATCACTAATATTTAATCTTATCCTTTTTTAAAAAAAAAAAAAAAAGGATTATTAAAAAAAAAAAGGAAATTTGAATTCTTATCTGTACCAAATATTAAGGCTACAAGTAAGAACAACTCCAAGACATTTGAATGGCCTGAAAATTGAGGTTTCCTGTAGTGCTTGGAGGGCTAATTCACTTGCCCTCCTCTCCTATGGCTAAATTGAAAATTGTAATCATTCTTATTCTAAAATGGTCTTTTATGCCATTACCTCTGCTTTAACCGGTATGCTGTAAATAAGCATTGACCAAATCTGGCTTCACTTAACTTCACTATTTCCATCATTCTGCTGAACATCCATGCATACAATCTTCTGCCTTCTGGATTTGGTATGTAACCAAACATGCAATGAGTTACTATGTTTGGAAAGCTAACGTAGGATAACACTTGAATTTTCTTAGGTGTTGCTTGTTGCTCCCATGAAAAATAATGCAAAATTCTCAAATATTTCTATAAAATATGATCTGACACTTACCTGAAGGAAATTTGCTGAACATTCAGAAAAAAAAAAAAAACAAACCAACTTGCTATAAAGTTTCGGCTATATAAAACTCTGTCAGAGAGCTGTAACATTGAGTGAGATGAAAAGGGACATCAAAAGGAACAGCGAATTCCCATTTCCAGTGAAAGCTATAGCTGCTGCAATCAAAAGAAAGGATCACAATTCCACAATGAGAGCTGAAATTCATATCTGACTGACAGAAAAAGCCTGATGGAGTGGGTAAAGAAATATTCTGTGGTTGAAAGGAGGAAACAGTATGAGAGAAAGTTGTACAGTTGACAGAAAAATATATTGCTATTCCTCTGTATTGTAATACATACCATGCAATCATTTAAAGAATTCTTTTAATCCCCTACAGATTCCATTGACCTAGCAAAGCTGTATCCTCACTTTGAGCTCCAAGAAAAACCAAAGGTTTTTAAGGAGTTTTCAGACTCACTTTTACATCCGAGATTTTTCTTCTGGTATGGATCATCCACAGCAGAGGTAACAGGTGTTTGTAAAATTCGAGTGCTTATCAGAAGAGCATTCAAACAGACTTCACATAATTTCAGAATGAATTTATTCACTTGCAGTCCTGTTAAATATGTATCAGCTTGAAAACGCTATTTTTGTATGGCCAAGCTGACTCAGGTTGCATGCACATGGTTACACAGAAATCATGCTTTATACTAGTCTTCCCATTTCCAGAGACAGATTTTACTTATTTTGCTCCCACTGGAAAGATTCCAAAGTAAATATCCATTCTTTCATCAATTCTTATTGAAAACGTGATGACTGTTGCTTTGCAAACTATCCCCACTGGAACCCTGCAGGACATCTGGCATTCAGGTGATTTTGTGTGGATACTCATTATTGCAATGTAAATTTAAAATCATCTGGCATTACCACTTTGCTACAAATTTCCCACTTCAGCTGTATCATATAGTTATGGAATAATTCAAGCTGGAAGGGATCTTTGGAGGTCATATAAGCCAACCTACAAACATACACACACAATATCAAGAACAGAGACATTGTCTCAGGACAACCTGGTAATAAGAAGTTGTACTAAACTTAGCTTCTTTTTTTTAATAACCTATTGAATTTCTTCGTCTGAACCTGTCTGTAATTCACTACTGAAGAAAAAAGTCCTATGTAAATAGTGTTGGTAAATATTGACACCCCTCAAAGAGGATACAGTGAATTTTCACCTGTATACATAAATATAGAATCATGGCATATACTGAGTTGGAAGGGACCCATTAGGATCATCAAGTTCAACTCCTGGCCCTGCACAGGATACCCCAAGATTTACTCCATGTGCCTGAGAACATTATCCAAACACTTCTTGAACTCAGAGAGGCTTGGTGTTATGAACACTTCCCCGGGGAGCCCGTTTCAGTGGCCAACACCCTGTTTCAGCCCAACACCCTCTGGGTGAAAAACCTTTTCCTGATATCCAACCTAAATGTCCCCCAAGTCAGCTTCATGCCATTTCCTTGAGTCCTGTCTCCAGTCATGAGAGTGACAAGATCAGTACTTGCCCCTCTGCATCCCCTCATGAGAATGTTAAAGACAAAATGAAGTGTCCCCTCAGTCTTCTCTTCTCCAGGTTGAACAGAGCAAGTGACCTCAGTCACTCCTCATATGGCTTCTCCTCCAGACTCTCCACCATCTTCATTGCTCTTCTTTGGAAACTCTCGAATAATTTAATATCTTTTTTTTATTGTGGCACCCAGACCTGCCCCCAGCACTCAAGGTGAGGCTGCCCCAGAGCAGAGCAGAGCGGGACAATCCCCTCCCTTGCCCGGCTGGCGACGCTGTGCCTGATGCCCCCCAGGACACGCTTGACCCTCCTGGCTGCCAGGGCACTGCTGACTCAGATTCAACTTGTCAGGGACCAGGACCCCCAGCTCCCTTTCCGCAGCACTGCTCTACAGCATCTCATTCCCCAGTCTACACACATGGCCAGGGTTGCCCTGTTTCAGACACAGAACCTGGCACTTACCCTTGTTAAACTTCATATAGTTTGTCATTGCCCATCTCTCTAATTTGTTGAGATCTCTCTCTTGACCTCGAGGGAGTCAACAGCTCCTCCCAGTTTAGTGTTGTTGGCAAACTTACTTAGTATTCCTTCAGGTCCTGCATCCAAGTCATTAATGAAATGACTTTATTACAAGAACTACTAAAGAGTAAATTGGAGCTTATAATAAATTGAATTATATATACAAGGGTAGAAGAAATATATACTTGGGCAAAGAATATACAACACCCAGTCAGAAAAGGCTTGCACGTCCCTTTAAACAATGTGCTGTATCTTTGTTTTCTTGTGGTTGTCACTTCTTTTTATGCAAGAAATGTGGGTCTAGTGAAATACTCTGTTATTTGGGTACCAGAAATATGTCTTTTAAATACATCATAGAAAAAAACTACTGAAGGAGATCAAAAACTATCCAAATGAAGGAAGAAAAGATAGTTTGCTTACATGTTTTTCAGCTGCCTGTAATGTTTTTTAAGTCACTTTAGACTTAATTAAAGTTTAATTAGTTCTATTTATCAGACTGAATAGAAGTGCTTAATAGTGATGTTTGGCTATACTCCTATAAAAAAGGAGTTTTATCAATCTCAAATAAGCATGAGGACCCAGGCTATGGATGCTAATGCATAATTTTGGCATTGCATGATTTTGCAAGCCGGTTTGCAAGTCACTGTAGGAACCCAAATTCCATGTAAATAAGATTCTCGCTGCCCCAACTTCTACCTCTTCTACCATCAGACAAGGGATAAGCATATCCACAAACGTATACCCTTCTGGAGAAAAATGCAAAGAAAGTATAATCATTGAAGAAAACACTCTTTTACCATTTCAGTTATAAAGTGGTGCAAAAAATTCAGCATGCATTTAGAATGTGTTTGGCTAACAAAGGCTTCATACATTTTCTCCTGACCCAGTAACCTGGGATCTATCTACATCATTCTCCCTACAATATAAGAGAGGGTTCTTGTTGGTAAACCAAAAATTGCATTAAATACTGGAGCTATTTTTTTCTGAAATATCTTTAATTAGAGGAAAACACACTGAAGAAGTCTGAGACCTCTACCATTTCAATAACCTGGTTTGAAATATGAGCTCAGAAGTACTTTTATCAGTAAAAGATAAAATACAGCATGACAGCAGAATGAATAGCTAGGGGGGTGCACACATTGTCTTAGCTGACAGAGTACGTGTAAAGTTCAATTCCATTTTAGATGTGTGTACACCTTTGATCAGCAAGCTCATCCCATCAAAGGACAACAGGATTTTTCATGGGATTCACTCTGTTTGCAAGTGACATAGGCACTGCATGCTGTAAACCACGCTCAAGCTGAGCATACTTATGTGTTACCAGGACCTTTCAGGCTACAATTCTTCCACAATTTTGACACCTAGTTTGACAGAGATTTTAAACAAACAAACAAATACCAAACAAAGCTAATTTGCAAGCCAAGGAGCCTCAAATATTTTGATTCCTAAGACCAGAGTTTCATCCAGGTACAACATAATGCATCCATATGTTAAAAGAAAAAAACATGGAGAAATAGAAGTTAGATTAATAGGCTATAAAAGACAAAGTTTTGAGCCTTCTAATGATTTTGTACCAAATGAAAGTACCTTTGCAATCAACCTAAAACAGGAACCCAACTGTTAAAGTCCTCTGAGAAATTCCTTAGTTCCCAATGCAATTTTAAAGACATCACAAATTATTGTGCATTTTATTCACTCTGAGGAGGAACAAATGAATACCACCATTAGACCTATTTCCCAAGTAGATGAATGTGCAAACACTGCTGGTGAGATCACTTTATGTATGTAAATTTAAAATCCATTTTACTTTAATTGTCAAGCACATGACTTTGAAACTCACTTTTTGCAAACTGTCATGCCAATAAAGCTGAATTACATAAATGTAGATTGAAAGTGAACAAAAAGAGAACACACAAAAAAATTCTATAATTTAAAAACATGAATGACCATTCAACTCTGCTGCTACCAGAAAAAATGCAGTCATCTGTGTCCTCTTCAAAGTCATGTCCTTAAAAGGAAACAGAGAAATTTCCAGTTGGCTATTCATTGTTCCCAAAAATGGTGCTGTCTTATATATGTTGTAAAATGTATACATTAATACAGCTAGTTTATAACTCCATCAGGTGTAATGCTCTTAGCATCATTCTTCTAATCCATAAGACACAGTGTACTTCTTCTTCCTTACAGTTTTCATTGGTAGTTTATATTCCTCAAGCACTTTTTAAACTTGATACCACACTACACCTCTGAAAATCCATAACAAACTTTACTGTGTCATTGCAATTGATATGCAGGCATACTGCATTTAGCCAGTAGTAAATTTTTGCATCTAAGGATTTTCTCAGGAAATCCGTATCTTTGTCAACAGACATATTTAGAACCCAATTTTTCCATATTCAAGGGTATAGGCTCTAGAGTACAGTATACACAATTTTATACCTATTTGGTACATAGAAACATGAAATGCATATTTACAGATATAGACAGAGTGTTTCACTCTAGCTACTCATGAATGTAATGCACACACATCCAGAAATTAATATGCAAATCCTGGCTCCCTTGATGCTGTTGGCAGAATTCTTATCGACATCCACAAGGCCTAGCTTTCACCTGTGGTTACTGACCAGTAGAAGACAATGTTTCTGCTGGTTCAAATTACGTAAAGACGGAGGAGACACCTAAATTTTAAACAACTTAATATTTTGAGGTGTCTGTGTCTTCTTTCTGACTGCAAATTTGAAAAGTTCTCTTTTTATAGCTCAGTTGAAAGTCTCTGGAGCCTAGATGTGTTTGCAACTCAGCATTCCTTTGGTTCCCAGTAAGTAAAAATGTACCCATTTAGATGCTCACCAATATTCAGAATAACTTAAAAAGGTAGCCAATTTCTAAGATGGCCCAAAGAGCAAGTAGTTACCCAGACAGTAACATTTCCGTGTGTTATCTCACTGGTAGTAGAGTAACTAGTAACTAATGTAACCAGTAATGTAATGTAACTACTGCATAAACCGCATCACATTTGCACCAGCTTATTCCTGTAGAGATGTACTCTGCTTCTTTGATCACTAAGTATACAGCCACACACACACAAAAAAACCCTCAGAAAACTTTAAAGCCTGAGTTGAATACATACTGCAGTTCTGACTTTTTGTTCTTTCATTTCCATAGAATAATGAGTGACCCTGAGCTTAAACCACTGATTTCACCTCCATGTTACAAACTTTCTACACTTTGGGGACATTCAAGAGATACGGACTTCTTTCTAATACTGAGTAATATTGCCTTTTGGGGCAATGTATGTTTTCCTGTCCCTGAAATATTAGTTCTTGTGTCCCCCATAACTTTCAGCTGTCATGCCTCTAATTTTGTACTCTTTATAGTGCCAATCTTGATCCAAAATTGACAGTTGACTGAAGTCAAGTTTAAATTACAACATACCTCGTTCACCTTCAGAGAGAAATTTTTCAATGGAGGTTCCACTTGTATCATAATATTACTTCAGTTCTTCATTTTCTGTAACTCTTCACTGATCCTTGACCCATAGAACTCTTACAGAGATGTTAATTTTCACTTCCACTTTTGCAAATATTCCTGAGAGTGTGCAAACTTTCAAGATCATTACTGAACCTTTACCTAATCCAAATACATTTTCAGAGTCGGGGGGGGGGGGGGGGTTAATTTTATTTTGTGCTGGTTTTTT
>VZTE01005667.1:798833-841506 GCA_013397775.1 Eulacestoma nigropectus | reverse complement strand
GGGGTGTTAATCTGATTCTGTGCTGGATTTTTTGTTTGGTTGGTTTTGTTTTTGAAAGAATGTGCAACTCATTCCTTCCCAAATGCTATACTAGAAATATCAGCTAGAAATAAGCCAAGAGATGGTAACAGACAGAGCTATATCTCCACTTAATATTATAGACACCTGCAAATAACATCCTGGAGCCTACAAACATCCAGGTAAATGTTATGCCTCACTTTCTGTCCCTCTATTATTTGAATTAACACCAAACATAAAGATGACATTATCTATGTTCACGAGAAGGAGGAGCTGCATGAACACAAAACAAACAACAAACAAAAACTCCAAACATGAAAACAAACAAACAAAAAAACCCTGACTTAGCAGTATCTTTTCAATTCTCATGTCATTGAATATGACAACCAAATAACAACACTATTCAGTCATCAAGTAAAACTTGCCTTCCTTACCTTCATCCCTCTGCGTATCAGTGTGATAATTCAAAACCCAATGTTGAATCAAATTAACTCTGGCTTTAATGGTCCACTGATCCTAAAAATATTTGTTGCCTTTCACATAGATGAAGAGATTACTTTAGCTTCAGCTGAAGTGCCATTCCACAGAGTTTGGTCAATATCTTCCCTCCTTTGCTGTTCCAGTTCTCCTTTCTTCTTCACTACCAGTCCTTCATCAAGAGGTAAGCCTGTGCCTCAAAATCCCTCTGGAATTATGCACATTCTCCTCCCCTATGTTAGCAAATCCAGCAGATTCCCAAAGACCCAGGATCCACTGTTTCTCTCTATTCCAGTACACATCAAATAATTGTTTTGTTACTTTTTCTCCCTCTGTATGAAAAATCTGCAAGTTTCACACAACATCTAATCAGAAGGAAATGTTTCTGAGAATCGTTTTTTATAGTCAATAGTTTACTTTGTTGGGTTTTTTTTATCTTCATGCAGGTATTGTAAATATTCAGTAAATCCTCTTCTAGGACATGTCTCCGGGAGAGACACCACTACTCCACCTTACTTTCACCTCCATCTATTTCTGCTAAATTAATTTTCCACTTTGAGATATTTCCATTTTCCTTGCATCACTAAAAGACAATTGTACATATGACGACAGATGCAACTTCTCTAATTTAGACAGAAAGCAGCCTTGATCAGCATTCCAAATACATCTAACTGATGGATATACAGAACTCCAAATTTTATTTAACAGCATAGAACAATCATCTCACACAGGGCTGATCTAGCTTCAAAATCTACTTTCCTTGAACCTACACTGGCATTTCATTAAACACTGGAAAAGAGCTTTTTCTGCTATTTCCTTTGTGCATTTAATATTAACATAAAAGAAACTGCTAAGCAGAGAGGTGTACTTAAGGTAAAGGGACATTTATTTTTATTCTTTTGGGGGTTTTAGTTCTGCCTCTGTCATGGATTTTTAACAAGGGATCATAAATGACTTAACCAGGAAAAGGATCTAGTTGAAAAGATTTCTTATCAGCATGTCTAAATTTAAGAAACTTCAAACATAAATTCTAATTAACATACCTAAAGTGCTTGTGGCCATTTTGAAACGTTTAGATTAACTTCCCTGTGAGGTAGATGTCCAGTACTATAGACATTCAGGAAAGTTTTCCAAGCTCAGTACGACATTCTGGCCACTTCAGTGAAGATGTACTGTCCTAAAAGGACAAATGAAGTAAATTTTCAATTTCAGAGCTATATCCATTGTAGAAAAAATTGAGATGTTGAACAAAAAATTTTGTTGTTGATCTGTGTTTATCACCTATTATAAGTACCTACTCTGCTACATTCTATCTTGTGAAGTTAATTTTATTCATAATCAAATAGCACACATTCATTTCAGCAGAATTTAGTATGTTTGAATGGTAAACAAATAAGATACGGTTTCACAGTTATTCTGGGATTTTCCAGTGAATATTCATTCAATTTAATTTCATTATTTCCACTTCATGCCAGAATTTTTCTTTTTTTCAGTTTCATTTCATTGTATTTCCTCTACTGCCTTTTCATTTCACTTCATTCCTTGATTCCTCATTTCATTTCCTTTCAGGAAAATTCTTCATTGCATGAAAGGAAATGAAGTATTGGGATTTCAGTGAGTATCATTTCGTAACGTTTCAGTCCATTTCCCTGCACTTTGTTTCATTCCATTCCATTCCATTTCATTGTTTCCACTTCATGCCAGAATTTTCTTTTTATTCACACTAACATTTAAACAAGCTTGGGGCTGTGGCTGAAGTGCCCATCCCCATGCATGGCCCTAATCAGATAGGTGTGTAGGCAGCAATGTTGTGGCCCTGCCATGATCCTCTTGGCATGTGTTTTCCAGCTCCAGTGTCCCTGGAGCTCTAGGCCCTTTTCCTCTCTCAACCCTATTTCTAAGCTGAATGCCTTCTCATTGCTGGGGCTGAGGTCTCCATCACCATGGGTGGTCCAGATCAGAAAGATGTAGAAGCAGCAATGTTGGGGCCCTGTGGGGATGGCCTTTGCATGCCTTTTCCAGCCCCAGTGTTCCTGGAGCCCTAGGCGCTTTTACTCTCTCAAGGCTAACCCTAACCCTAACAGCAGCTTAGCACTGTGGCAGAGGTCCTTATCACCATAGGTGGCAGAGAGTGTGGAGCCAGCAAAGTTGGAACCCTGTCTTGAGGAAAATTCTTAATTTCATGAATGGAAATGAAATCTTGAGATTTCAATGAGTATCATTTGATTAAATTTCGGTTAGTTTCGTGGCACTTCATTTCATTCAATTCCATTCCAGTAATTTAACTTCTCCTAAGTATTTTCATTTTTTAAAATTTCATTTCATTATATTTCCTTTTTTGTCTTTTCATTTAACTTCTCTCCATGCTTCCCATTTCATTCTCTTTCATGAAATTTCACAAATTTCATAAAAAGAAATGAAATCTCAATATTTCACTGAGTATCATTTCATCCCGTTTCTGTCCATTTCTCTGCGCTTTGTTTCATTCCATTTCATTTCACTGCTGCCACTTCATGCCAGAACTTTCTTTATTTTCCATTTCATTTTATTTCATTATATTTCCTTTCCTGTCTTTTCCTTTAACGTCATTCCTTGATTTTTAGCTATGCAAATTAAATAACGAACACCATTTTTTTATTTTCCTCACCTTCAGAAGATTGCTGCATTATGATAATTTATTAGAGGAGAAGGCTTAAGAGAAAATTCTATTCCACAACTCTGTATTTTTACTACAATTTTTTTCATTTTCTGAATAGTTGCATATTGATGGAAAGGGAAAAAGCCGTAGTTTAAAATATGCTAAAATTAAAGATTCTTATTTCTCCAAATCTAATCCTTTTTTTTCCTTGCAACACCTACCGGCCAATTTCCCTCCACACTTTCAAGTCTTTTCCACTACTTCACAAATGTCATTTTCGGCGATTAAAAAATGCCCACAAGAAATTAGATTTGAATTACAGACCATCTCTACAGTAGTCAAAAAGCACTTAGTGTGATTCTGACTTCTAAGCTCAGAATAAATATAATCTTCAGTTCATTGTCAATTAGTCCAGACCCTATGGTTGCGTGAAATCCAGTGCTAGGTTAAGGTGAAGTCCATGACCTTAAAGATCTTTTCCAACCTAAACAATGTATGATTCTTAGAACACTCACCCCACTGCTGGCATTCACCTTTATTAAAGTACAAACCTTTACTTAAAATGGAGGAGAAATTAGACTAAACTAAAAAGCACATGACATGAAAATCCAGGTAGCTATTTTTTAAAGGAAATAAGTATTTTTTTATCACAAAATACATTTTAATTGGATACTTATACTTCAGCTGTTCTCAAAACGCTGAGTCTAAAATGATAAGTAATATCAGAAATAGAGGCAAAACCTTGTTATAGATAAATGGACAATAATATTATGACATTATCTGTTTCTCATATCTGTATTAAATTCCTACACATACTTTCATAGTTGAAATTCTGGTTTATTACTTCTCACCTTTTTCAATAATGAGTTTATTTAAATGCAGATTTCTCTCTGAAGTCATTTTGCTGCTGTAGGCACTCACCTAGCTCAAAATACTTACATTAGGTAACCACAACTTTCACAGAAATCTCTCTAGTAACTGTTGGAGGTGGAAAGGGGAAGATCAGTTTTCATGTTTTCATACATTGCTATGTGTATTGCAACAATGTTCTTAAATTGGTACTAACTTAGAACAATATTAAATAGAATAATTTAAAGTCTATATGAAAAAAAACATTAAAGTGCAACTGAAAGCATCTTTTAAATGTCTTTTGTTTTTTTCTTTAAATGCCTGTGATTATCAAAAATATATTAGACCTGTGATAGGCTTTTTTGAACAGCTTTAATAGCCCATTAACCTAAAAATATTACAAGAAGCAAATATTTCTGAATAACTAGGTTATATTTCTCTAGGACTATAATCAAGCTCAGCTCTCTTCCTTATGATCAAATTATTAGCAGGTGTTAGTTGCCTCAGGGAAGTACTATCTGTTTCTTAGTGACTCTCTCCTTAAACTCACCATTTATAGAGAAGCATATTTGCTTACAGAATAACAGAATTTCGACCCAGGGCAAGGAAATCTGTATAGAAAAATAGTCCATCATCTTTGACTAGAGAAAAAAAGAAAAAAGAATGTTTTTCAATTTTTAACTTCATTTAAGTTCACAAAGCGCCAGGAAGGATGTAAATTTGGAGCCACGTAGCAAAGAATTAAGTAAGAATTCCTAGTTCAAAATGGTGTTTGTTTCATAAATGTCACCATAGTCAGATCCCTGATCAATTTGATTTTAATGCTAAGCTGAAATCAAAACCTCCTCAGGAAGCCGGGTCAAATCACTACCCCAGTGCAGAAAGTTCAGCAAAGGCGTAGCGTACATGAATGCCCCTTTTCATATCTTATTTTTTACAAAATTCTTATTCGCCAATCTTTGCTCTTCTCACAAACCCAGATAAGTCAACCTTGATTGACTCAACTTCTTCAGCACCGAAATAGGCAATATGAATATGTCTACTTACTGAGGATGCCTGCATGCTGGCATATATTCTCCTCTGCATCCACAGGAACCATGGAGAACAGGAAATGACATTTCTTCAAACAGTGACTCTGCATACACTTCCATGTCCTGCTTCTCCTGGCAAAGAAACAGCCTCAAAAATCCATTGTCAGGGAAGGACTATATGGCTGCATAGCACCATGTGCTCCCTAAAAAAGATCATAGAATCATAGAATATATCAAGTTGGAAGGGACAAGGATCATCAAGCCCAACTCTTGGCCCTGCACACGACCATCCCCCCCCAAGAGTCACATCACATGCCTTGAGAGTGTTGTCCAAATGAAAATGCACAGGCAAGAAGTCCCAAACTGCACGAAGTATACTAGCAACAGCATGGGATTCCTTTTCTCTTTTGCCCCAAGGTATTGCCAATTTCAAAAACTCATGGCCAGATAATGTTGCCGTAAGTATTTCCCCAGTTTAGCAAGGTGCAATTCCCATTAGGAGGATACAGAGCAACTTGGATATTGGGCAACTTGACTATGCTGCAAGACTGCATGTCACATTTCTTGTCAAAGCAGAAGAGGATATAAGGCAGCTGCTAACCAGTCTAGACTGATACGGCACAGTGTATCAATCCATTCATAACTGCAGCTATCCCAGGAAATAATCATCCCACTAGAACAGTCACTGTTTAGCCCTCAGAACAGTTTACATATTACAAGACACCATATCTGTAATGTTTCTGCTGGAGCACAAAACTACCCACTACCACATAAGCATAAATTCAGCACGTGACAATATTTTGGCACACTTCAGAATTACGTATAAAACTCCATGCAATGTAATTCAAAACTACTACTACCAAGTTTCATCCCCAAAGTTCCTCAAGTTGTTCAATATTTTACAACACATTATTTGGCATACTATGCAGGCAGAGGCATATGCATGAAGGAAAAATGTAACAGCATATTGTACCATCAAATACAGAGCATAATAAACTTTGTCAGCAACAATCATAGATGATCTTAGCAGCTACACAGTTTTACAGCTCCATAAACTTAAAATTTAGAGTAATTAAATTTTTTCCCATAAAGCATATTTGGAATTCACAACAATCCATGTTATTTCTGCTATTTTCTTAATGTAAAGAGATACAAGATGTAACACTGGTAATATCACAACAAGCTGTGTTTGACAATCACCAATCTTCCCAGATAAAACAAACAGAAAGATGCACAAAGATACACAGTTGCAAATATAGCAAAATTTCAATAAAAGGACACATTTGCTTACACCCATCAGTGAAGACATCTGGTGACATAAATCTGATTACAAATTTGATTTTCCGAAAGCAATACTTGCCCTAATATGTGAATCTTCCATGGAGCCATATAGGGGCCTTTACGGCGCCTGCTAGTATCACCAAGCCCTGTTCACTCTCCTGCTCGCCTACTTCTATCAACAGAACCACTCAAAGTGGTGGCTGATTAAACTACCTTTGCTGTTACCACTAGTTTATTCAAAAATAAGTACAGTTAATGGCCTAATATAAGCAAAGCAACTACATATATATCTATAGCAATTGTTCATCTTTTACCTACACCATATAATCTCCATAACAGGCTGTTCAACAGGCACCCAGTTCTGTGTGGATCTGTATGCAGTGCCGCCCTCTAACCATTCCTCCTCCAGATCCTCTTCATTCCCTCCATCTCCTGCCTCTTCAAGACACCTTCCAACACAAACCATTCTATGATTCTATGAAACACACTGAATCTATACACAAGGAATTCGATGAACCTAGGTAAAATATGCTGATTTAGTTGCACAAAACTTGTAAAATTAAAGTGAAAAATGTAGCTTAATGTTAACAACTGGAGTAGCAAGAGTAACTCCATAATAAAATGAAAGGCCATAGAATGAAGATACTATCTTCTGCGTAATTGTGTGTCTGAGCTGTAGGATCATGGTTTCTAACAAATGTGATTATCAGCTGCCACAACGATAAGCATTTTGTCAATTCTGCATCAGTCCACTAAGCACAAGAGCTAGAAGCAGCAAAATTAAGAAGATGCAATAAAATGAAATGGACTTAACAGAATAAATGGTTACCAGAATTACTGAACCTACTATTCAACATACAAAATACTACCGCAGAGTATACTCTGCATTGCATTATCTTTCTTTAGCTACAATTCTTTCTCTATATTAAAAAATATTCTGAACTAGGGACATAATTCACTTCAGCCTAGAATTTTTGCCTCTAACCACTGTGACTACCTATAATCAAGATGGCCAAATAGAAATATTTAGAGGACAAAAGAAAATATAGTCTTTCTACCTTGTAATTGGTAGGATGCTGTACAAAACAGAGAAAAAAAACCCAAACAAACAACAAAAAATCCCAAGAAATTTGAATGCCCTTAGAATTATTAAGAAGTCTGAATGCTTTTACACTCTTTTGGTATATTTCCAATATAATAATTTGAATGGGGAACTCTACAGCCATCTCTGCCAGTATTTCAGAAAAGAAATTGGTGAGACTTATCTTTTAAGTCTTTTATAGCCCTACACCAATGGTTTAGAGACAGTTAAAGGTTTCATGAAGGCCCAAGATATTGTTCTCCACTACCATGGTTTCAAATGTTTTGTTTTGTTGTTTTTTTTTTTATTTTAACTCAAGGAAGTAAACAAGAAAATGTTCATCAGTATCAAGGTCAAAACTCTAGACTCTCCCAGAAGCAGTATTCTATTCTAGGCCGACCATCACCTCATCAGGTATCTCAATTTTTAATATATTTCAGATAAAGCCTTTCAGAATGACACAGTTTTCTTTTCTGCTAACAGTTACTGTTCAGAATTGCCAATAATCTATTCACAGGGAGTAAACCATGTTAAGTTTGAAATAACCCCTTGTTTTCAGGTCTCCATTAACTTCTAAACTGTTATTACAATACTGTGAAATCACCTCCATGTTAAATAGAAGCAGTAGTGCTTTATTGAAACTCTTTTTTTCCAATTTTTATGCCTACAAGCATGATTTGTTTTATTTAGAAGTTTCTGCATTCCCCACTGTTTAACAAGCACCCACAATTGAATAATAATCTCACCTTCTCCTTTATTCCTCCTGTGTGAACTAAGCGGAATACTGAGTGTTATTTTATCTAAAGTCACCTCGATTTGTTAACTCAGGTAGAGCAAGAATCAACTGATCCTAAGCATATACAAAGAGTTTTTTTATTTCCCCCCAAAAACCCCCAGTGAAATTGGTGGTTGGGTCTGGAAGTAAAATGTGTGAGGGGCAGGAAAGGTATTTGATGCATTAAACTATATCAATGCAAGTACAATTAGAAATTTAATCCCCTCCTTTAACACACAAAAGACAGGAAATACAAAGTTATGGTTCCTATAACTGTCATAACTCATGCTCTTGCATACATGCTTTATTTTGTATTACACCCTGTTAAATTCCTAGGAACTATGTGGGTAAGTTATAGTTGTTTTTCAAGTATTAATTTGAAATTCTTGACTGGACAACATGAGGGCCTAAAAGAAACATTCAGAAGTGTGTTACATAGCTACAAGCCTGCCTTATCTCTACAAACAAGCAAACTATATGTAAAACTTGGTGGGTTTTGCTGGAGCTTTACTATACTGTAAATGCCATCAGACCTAACTCGCAGAATGTTCAGCAAGGATCAGCACTCCACATAATCAAAAACTCCTGTGGTTTGAAGTGCATCAGCTGGACAGGAGTTACTCAGTAACCAAGGTATGGAAGGTTGAGTTCTTAATTTCTACATGTTGATATGTCATAAAAACTAAAAAATAGCAGGTACCCACTTGAGGGAAAAGGAGTGGTGAAAAACTACTCAACCTTCTTTGACAATGAGAATCAAAGAAGTCAACAGAGAAGGAACTAATCTGAAAAACTAAATCATTACATTTGTGGTTCCACACATACCTGCAATGTGCCTCAAGAGAGAGCAACTTTCAAGCCTGTTAAGCTCATGAAGTTGCATATGACTTTTTAAGCATAAAATTATTTACTGTATTTTACAATATTCAGTAAATGTTCACTTTCTTGAAATTTAAATAAAGGTTCAGGAAACTCAGGATACTGCTTAAACTTTTAGTCATGGACAAATAATATCTAATAAAGTTATGCAACATCATTTTTTATTTTCTCCATCTTCATCTAATTGTTGTTTTCCAGATGACATTAACTTACGTTAACATGCTTCCCAAGCCATTGACTCGAGTAGTTTCTTTATAAATGTGTTTGCTACCTCTCAAGTGTCAGAACTCTCTAAGCTTAAAGTCATTCACAGGAAAGACATATTGTTTCTACCATACTTTACTTTAAGCACATCCTGATATAACTAGAAAATGGAACAGGAGCATAACACTAATCTCATATTAAAGCATGCATAGCCACAGGCACTTAAAATCATCGTCATGCTATATCATGGGAAGAGATACTACAAATCACAAGAGTTCTTGCTACATTTAACACATTTCTCAAACTACTCCTTTTAGCTCTGGTGTCTTTTTTTTAATCAGTCATCCTGCAACAGCATTTGGTAATGCCCCATGTTTAAGCCATGTTGCATAAACTGTCCATTTTACACGTTTTGGCAGGAGACAACTCTAACATGAGAAGGGTATCTCCAGACTCCAGAATACTGGCATCATAATAAAAAATATTTCCCTCAAAACCCTCTCTCCCTCAGAAAGATATGGTATCTTCAGAGTCAACAGGTCATGCTCTCTGACATTTTTATTACTCTCCAGCTGAAGTGGATCAGCTACAGAACAATCTGATTTTCCTTTGGGGTTTTCAGCAGTGTGTTTCAAGCCCTTCTTGTCAAAACACAGAGAAATCTGGAAAATAGAACTCTTCAAGTTTCAGTATCAATGCAGATTTAACAAACTTAATAATTACACTTCATCATTTTAACGTTTACACTGTGAGGCTGGAGCTCCTGAGCTGGCAAGGTTATAAAATGCTAATATTTAACCCTGCATATGTCAACACTCAGAGAAGCAAAAGATTTATTTAAAATAGCACTGGTTGCCAGTCAGCTCCAAAAAGAGGCTTGACAGACCTGTACCTGGCATACAGATGTCATTTGCTATAAAGCAAGCAACTTCCTCTTCAGCTCACCCCTCAGAAATACCTTCAGTACCAAAACAGCCTCTAGAATGAAAAGCAGGTTTTGCCCATCTGCAACGACCAGAATGCTTTGAGCAACTTCAGCTTATGCGCTGTGTTCTGTAGCAACTCTCAGTGGACTGGTACACAAAGCAGCTAGATCCTGGGCCCTAATGACCTTCAAATGACTTTACCAACACCCAAACTCTTGAATTTGGCCTGGCTGCAAATAGGAGCACTTGCCCCTGATAAACACAAAAGGAGAAGTACTTCAGCCTGTACCATGTGCTTAATAACTTTCCCATTTCCATATCCACCTTAGCAAAATAAAGAGAACTGAACCCTTTGGAATGGTCCTTGCAAACAGTTTAATTTTTTTTATTATTATTTAGTCAACTAATTACAACTCTTTTTTCAGCCTTGTCTGTGAACTTACAAGCATTCTCCATTTCTCTGTCCACATATGGTGCATTCCCTGCCTTACAGTACTGGGGCTCCCTTGAGAGCAAAGCCTCCAAGCATTGCTACAATGCATTCAGCAACAAACCCAGCAGGATACTAACAGGCTGTCTTCATTAACCTTTGCTGATTGAACTGTGCTCTTGTATTTGCACTCCGCATATTTGTGATGTCTCATAAAGATTCATAATGGGAATTTTAATGGCAAAAGAGCCTGTATACTAAGTTGCTTATGCACCAAAAAGGAAGAGCAGCTGTAAGAAATAGTAGACTTTTTTATTTTTCTCTCATCAAAGCAGTGGCAGCACTTGAAAGGGCAAACTGAACACAGGAATGTATCAATAGAGGAACTGCGCAGATGATAATTAATGCGGGAAATGGCTATTTAGGCACAGTAACAGAAGCTGCATTCAGCAGGTACCCAAAATAAAAGGTAACGGGTTCTGAGAGAAAGCCATCAGATGGTGTCAGTACTGGCTGATGAGGTATGGAGAGTCCAGCGTGACATATGCCTTTCTCAAAACATTGCTGTCATCCCTCATAACACACCATGCAAACAAGTAAGAAAACTGAGTTGTTACCAACAGAGGTAACTTTTGAGGTTACATACCTTGCCTTTGAGCTACTTGTGTTAATTTAAACTCCATATCAGATTTTTCAACTTACTGCATTCATAAAAGTTGACTAGATTAAATTCAAAGCAATTTTTAAGCCATGAAGAAGGATGATCGGGGCAACTTAGAATTTTATATATTTTATATATAAAAACATAAAAATATCTTTCTGATTTTCTTAAGCAAATATCCTATTCAAGTTAGTCTCTTAGTTTCTCACCTTCTCAGTGTGATAATGAAAACTCTTTAGGTTACAATGTAAATTAATTAATATTATTTGATTATTTTGATACAAAAGAAAGAAAAAGAAGAGTTACAATACAGTTCAAAGACATGGTAAACCCTAAGTAGAGAGTTACAGTCGAATGAACATAAAAGCAAATTTAAGATAGCTATGTTAATAAAAACAAGGAAGATAGTTTCAGAGCCATCAAAGATATGTTCTGTGGGTCAAACAACATGATGATGAGTTAGTAGCACTGGCTTATATAAAAAAGAGACCAACAGAACAAATTTTGATACTCCCTGTTTTTATTAGGCATTGGGTAACTTTCTAGCTGCCATTTCACGGAAACTCAATAGCTACTTTTAGCTGGAAGCACCACCTTTGCCTCAGACCATGAGGAAAATTAAACTACAGCTTCTCCTTCAGTTTAATAAAAGACTGCAGAAGCCTAACTGCAATGTGCAAGTGGAGGAGAAAAGGTATAAGCACATCAAGTCTGCAAAATCTAGGGAATGGAGACAGAATTCAAGCTTCAATAAGTATTTCCTATTTCTGCTTTGTTGAAACAAAGCAATCCAAAACATTAGCAATTCATGTCATGTTCCCGCACTGATTGCCACACCTTATGAAATCACAACATGTCTTTATAAGTACTCTTCTAAGCAAGGGAAAAGTTTCATAACTCATCAATAAACACGGAAGAGTAGCCTTACAGAAATTTAGCCACGACATGTGCAATAATTTCAGTGGAATCAAGCAAATCTTCACATTACCCTTTAAGAATGAACTGAAAAAAGAGAAGAAGCTCTCAAAGGGTCGAATGTTTTAAAGGCTTTGCTCTACACCATGGTGTGGAATACAAAAATATTAAAAAATGGTAGTCTTTTTGTGGCTGTTTCTATAATTTTTGTACATTATATGAATAGTTAGTAAATATTATTTTCATTAAAACTGTACTTTTGAGGAGGAAGGACCATACTTTCTGCTAATTACAGTTCTTCATAGATGAAAAAGATTACAATCATTTGTAACCAGTGATCTGGAATGTTGTTTCTCTTTCATTTCAAAACTCAGACAGGAATATTTAAGATCTAAATTACCTCTTAGATGACACTTTGAGCTTATTAGCACCACCTCACCCCCCCTCCCACCTTCCTCAATGCTGTTAAAATTGATTCATTAATTTTTAATCTAAAAACAATTAATGTAGGATGTGAAAGGTTAAGCTTGAAATAAGGTGTGATACAAATGGGACAGCAGGCACCCTGATGAGAAGCAGACTGGCTCTGATCTTTTGCAAGCCAAGTGGAGATGTTGTTGTTCTGCTATGGATGAAGGGGCTCATTATCCCAAAGATAATTGCCCAGATGCCACACCAGTGAGGTCACACGAAACATGGCTGTGATTGCTGAACCAGTATTGGAACTAATTAACAGCTAAGGCTGCAGACAGCCATTTTGTACAGACCTCCACTTAGATGCATAGACTTCCCATCCCATCAATGTTAAGCATTAGGTCACCCTCTTTTTGCTGCTGAGTGAAAACACCATCCCACCTGTCAGAAGAATAAACACTTTGGTGTCACTTTTACAGCATTAAAAGGAATCCTTTTAGTCATCTTGTACATATTAAAAGAAAAAAATAATTTTTATCCCTGTATCAATTAATGATTTGGCATCTCTTTCGTTTAATGCAGAAAAAAGCTATATCACAAATTAAGAGTAAACCTGAAGTTCTAAAAACGGCTAACTCACACTAAGAGGAAGCAACATTTTAATTTTCCATCATGACTATTTTTTCTGCTGTCTCCCATTCTGGATTATATTCCTTACCTAATAAGGTGAAAGCATGAATTGAGACCTTTTGCATCTCGTGCTTTCAGAAACTGATCTATTTTTTAGCCACACGTACTTTACAGGGGTGTTTTAGTCAATAATGCAGCAGTAAATTCTACACTTGCAAACTTACGGGCCTCTGCAGACTCTCCCTTGATTTTAATGGGTATTTCAAGATAAGCACACACAGCCATCCAAGTGGAGGTCACTGAAGCAACAGGGGATTTTCCATGACAGCAGTAGGCAGGCCAGATAGGTAGTTTTTAAACAGTATTTTCCAGATGCTTTAATTTCTTCCAGCGACTTCAACTGACATCTGGTAGGTTCTTAATGCCTTGAAAAGCAGCAATTGAAACTTGATAATTCTGCATTTCTAGAACAAAACAGAGAAGTTTCAACTTTTTGCCTTTGTGAATTCAAGTCAAGCTTGGTTATATCTTTATAGCTAAGAAATACTTAATATCTTTAAAAAATTTGGGTTACCTTGGAAAAAAATGAGTATGTTTTCCCTTTCAAAGTTGGTTACATTCAATCAGAACAATCAGAATAATTTTCTAAGAGAACATGAATTATTCTGGGTTTTTTTGCCTTTTTTCACCAAGGGGAAAAAGTATTGCTTTTAAGCTGTTGTGAGACAGTACCTGTACTACTTTTCTTTTCCTCATTTCACTCACTGAACCAAAAAAATCAGCTGTCTCAATCCCAAACTGCTAGCTTTATTCTCTGAATCATTTAACCATTACAGAATTTCTTTCCTAAGACTGATGCCATTCCTACACAAGGAACATGTACAAGCCTGAATCCCAGAATGGGTAAGTTTGGAAGGGACCACAGTGGGTCACATCTGGTCCAACCTCCCTGCTTAAGCAGAGTCATCCCAGAGCACATGGCACAGGATTATGTCCAGATGGTTCTTGAATATCTCCAGTGAGGGAGATAACTTGTCAGAGCTGATAACTCAACTTGTGAGAGACAACTTCTCTGGGCAATCTCTTCCAGTGCTCGCTCACCTGCAGAGTAAAGAAGTTCTTCCTCATGTTCAGGTGGAACTTCCTGTGCATCAGTTTCTGCCCGTTGCCTCTTGTCCTATTGCTCGGCACCACTGAGCAGAGCCTGGCTCCATCCTCTGACACCCTCCCCTCAGATACTGACAGACATTGATGAGGCCCCCTCTCAGCTGTCTCTTTTCATGGCTGAACAGGCCCAGCTCCCTCAGCCTTTCCTCATAAGAGAGATGCTCCAGGCCCTTCATCATCTATGTCACCCTTTGCTGGACCCGCTCCATGTCTCTTTTGTCCTGAGGAGCCCAGAACTGGACACAGCACTCCAGATGTGGCCTCACCAGGGCTGAGCAGAGGGGCAGGATCACCTCCCTCGACCTGCTGGCAATGCTCTTCCTAATGCGCCCCAAGACACCATTGGCCTCTTGGCCACAAGGGCCCTGCTGGCTCATGGACAGCTTGGTGTCCACCAGGATCCCCAGGTCCTTCTCCACAGAGCTGCTTTCCAGCAGGTCAGCCCCCAGCCTGTCCTGGTACAGGGGGTTATTCCTCCCCAGGGGCAGGACCCTGCACTTGCCCTTGTTGAATTTCAGTTGCTTCCTCTCTGCCCATCTCTCTAGCCTGTTGAGGTCCTTCTGAATGACATCAAATGTAGAGAGGCCTGCTTTCACCTAACTTCCATCTGTGCTCTGCTTTACTCTTGCCTGCCACTTGGAATTTCTGCCATCCCCTGCAGCTTTTGAAATCCTTATTTCTCTTCAGAAGGCTCATGTTACACTGAGGCTCATGCAATATTTCTTCTCTCAGTCAATGATGTTAAATAAGTTCAGTTTTTGGTTTGGGTATGCCTTTTCCCCTGTACCTTCTCTCTAGTCTTTCTGTCAGGTTTGCTTATCATAAATGTGTATCACTTGGGCCAAGGCTGCCTAGTTTTAAAATCTAGCCATGTAATTAAATATGTATATTATAAGTACATAAATATATACAAGTATTTAAGGGAGTGTCACACTGGATCCTCTTTACAGTGATCTGCCAGGTTTTTCTGACCATATGAAGGTAATCAACAGTTTCCACTATTTGGAAAAAAGTCAAAGGTAAGTAGTATAAATGGTTAGTGATAGCAAAACAGAAATATAAAGAAATCTAAGAATGACCCTCTGGGAACCTATAACAGCTGTCATAGAGTGGCTGTAAATGGGTAAAACCTGTATTGGAAAAAAGAAACAGTGATAATATTTATAGGGTCTGCAAGAGGATTCCATACAACATAAATCTAGTCTGAGAAACTTACAAAGATTAAGAATAGCAATTTTGAATACATGGTGGGTAGTAGGGATTTTTTTGGGTATCTAAACCTGGAAACTACAGCTTTCAAACAAACCCCTAACGATAAAATTGTCATTGTCCTCTTTTTCACATATACATGTATTTTTATGCCTTTGCTTTTTCCACAGTTCAGAGACTGGTTTATTACCAGAGCAAACCCTGTGAGAAAGGCAAAAAAACAAATGCAGGATTCATTCAGGCTCTGCTCTAGTTCCAGTCTTGAGATCCGCTACCTCACTAAAATTATTCTGTATGTTTGGGCTTTAGTAGTTCTGAAGATTTTAACTTGGTATAGATAAAAGACAGAAGAAGAGATCAAACTCAAGGTCTGACATAGGGAACACTATACTGACTTCAGATTTTTAAATGCTGATTCAGTGCTTGCCAGTCCAACTTACTAAATAATTTCTAGCAAGAATCTAATCTATTCATATACTGCTCCAGAGTGCACAATGTCTGATTCATAAAGGTGTGAATCTTTCGAAAAGTCTGCTTTTAAAAAAGTTATTTGCATTTTCTTATGGAAGGACTCAAAATGTTTTAATCATTGAAGCAGCCTTCTGAAAAGAAAACAAGTTTGGGTTTAAAGATATAAGAATATCGGCTATGCAAAGCTCTAGGTTTTACCTGTTTTCATGTTCTTATGTATAACATTACACCATTATAATCTAATATTCTGTTATGGTGTCACAACACAGGAAAAAAATCGGAGCAAACTGATTACAGATCAGCAGGAACACAGGAGCTGAAAAGGCTTTACAGCATATATGCATATGTAATGTATATTGAAAACTTGAAAATACTGGAGTCTTGGATTTGCTTGAAAATGAGAGCAAACATTTTATAGGTGTATCAGTTCAATGTATAAAGAACCTCCAAAGCAGACAAGAATAGGAAGGAAAAGGAGAGATTTTCAAGTTTTAATGTCAATGCATCTCTAGTAACAGCTAGCTAAGGTAGACTTGCAGAGCAACAAGACGGAACACAAATACTTTTAAGGGGAAATTTGGAGTAATTCATTTTTTTATGAGTAACAGAAATTAAAGTCACAGTGCTGTGATGCTAGGCGACTAAACACTAGCATCTTACTTGATCAAGCATGTGCCCACTTTGGTAGAACCTCTGGAGAGCAACAAAGATGGGGAACAGAGGGTCTATTAAAAGAAAGAAGACAACACGGCCCTGGAGAAACTGAGCGTGAGCTTGACATTCTCTGCTTCCAGTCACAGTTTTGCCTGCAGTGCAGATAGATGCTTATATTCTTGACAACTTGCCTTTTAGCAATGCAATGACAGAAGTTTGCTGCTTCTGCAGATGGTGAAGTTGGCATCTTTGAAATAATTTAACTTAGATTCAAAATAATTTAATAAATAATAAAAAATAATATAAATGCATTTAATAAATTAAAATAAATTAAAAATATAATAAATTTAATAAAAATAATTATACCTACTAGGTCTCATAAACCAAGTCCACAAGTATAAAACATACAACTGTTATCTGTCCCATCAGAAGGTGAACGAGGCTATACAAACCACAATGACGTCTTTCACCCTCCTTGCACTGAGATGCCTGTTTTGAAGACCCAGCGTAAAGTTGGCTTAGTAATAAGTAAATAAAGAGGTGTTTTGTTGCTTCCCAACAGTATGACTATAAATGTGGTGTTTCTGTCCATCATATATATATTTTACATTTGTTCTCTACAGGGTCAAAATATGATCCAATATATGGTTCCCTGCTTGAAAAACCTTAATGATACTTTAAGTGAATGCTCAAGACAATACTGAAACACACTTTCATATGTCTGCAGTGTAAGAGTCTGTCATGCTACACTGTTTGGATTACAATTTAGATAAGCATTAGTAAAGATAGTATTACAGTTGGCAGAACATCTGCTGCACAAAAAGAGTACTTTGAATCAGAGTATGCAAGAAATTATACTGAATTATACTGGAAACAAACTCCAAGGGATTATCGGTATAGCACAGCCACGGGAATGAAAGTCTATTTGTATTCCTGCTTGGATAGTTTTGGACAACTTGAACAACTGTATGTTTATATTTATAGATAAAATGTACTGTTCAACAGCAGTGGTTCATGGTAGCACATAGAATCTACTAATGAGGATATACATTACTGCATTCATTTTACCGTTTTACTGCATGCTGCTTTAAATATTGTTTCTGTTTACTAAAGACGTACAAAATCACAAGATGTTAGGAAACTATTTTGAACTTAGTGAAAGAGGCTGCACAGATGATAAAGCAAATTATCATGGAAAGGGAGCAGCTAATTTTTTTTTAAAAAAAAGGTAAAACGTTTTAAAAATTCCACAACTTATAATAGCAGGCATAATGGTAAGCCACTACAGCATTCTGGGTCCAAGTCCTAAGGAAGCAATAAATGCTTACCACAAGCTGTCCCTAAATTGTAGAATGGAGTCATGTGGATGCTCAATGATGGCAAGCATGCATATCTGGAGTATGACCTAGGTTTATTAACTTTTTCCTATTTTTTTCTAGGCTGAATATACCATATATTCTGTCTGAAATTCACCATCCCACTCTGTCCTCTCCAATTCATGCAGCAAGCAACTAACTATCTATCACCCTTCTGCACCTCCTCTGTCATATGCTGTGGCCTGGCTCTCCCACACTGCTCACAGAGACAGCAAGATTTGCTGACTTCTTCACTTGACTGTAAATTTACACTATTTACTCAATTTACACTATTTATTCTTAAAAAATATAAATATCTTTGACTCAAGACGGCAGTGTCTCGGAATGTATCAGAACATCACGGTATTGAAGGGTTCTTACATAGTACAGAGAAGTAATAGACCAAACCGGAACTGCTACAGAGATGCAATTTTTGGCAACACTACTAAACTGAGCAATTTTCTAAACTTTCTTTGACACTGTTGATGTTGGGAGCAGGGGGTAGGGGGGGAGGGGGAGGAAGGGGAAGACAGAAATTACTCCTCTATCTCAAAGTTAATTCTATGACATCCTGAGACAACTGTGCCTGCTTCTTTCCTAGGATACTTGCTTCTCTGTGAAAAATTGGTATATTTCTATCCCAACCTGTTTGACAGCTACATGTACTTGAATAGGGTAAAAGTATAGGAGGGATTCAAAAGCCACGAAATGGATATCAAATACATTTCCGTCATCTGTGTAACTGGATCTGTACCACTTTTTTTTTTCCAGAAAAAAAAGAAAATAAAAAAGAACCAACAGAAAACACCAAGTAAACCAAAAACAGAGCTTCCCAGTTTTCCTGAGCAGTGATAAAAGCAATTAGATCAACAGTAGGGTTTCTGAGAACCAATCTGGCATTCCAAAAGAATCCCTTCCTTGTTCTCCACAGGACACTGCTCTTCTTGCACAGCAGAATACAGAAGGATACACCTTTTTTGGGCTGAGAAGCTTCCAGGTTTTTCCAGAATCACAGCCTGCTTCATTTCTATGTAAAACTCATTGTGGTAATTGAACCCAGGCTAGTTTCTTTTACAATGCCTCAAGGAAAAGAAATGAACGTAGCACCAACCACTGTAATATCCCTCATATAATTCCAATTGCGTTCCCTTCACTGGTGTTTGGGTCTCCCACTACCCATAACACTCACTATGATCTTCTAACCATGCCATGCAAATCCAGGCTCCGTGCTTAGGTCACCAGTGATAATGCAATCTGATCCAAGGCAGTCCTGCCTCAGACAGCCCTCCTTTGCTCTTCTCTGAACTCTTTCCTCTTTTCCTCTTTTGCCCATGCTCAGTCCAGGAAGCGCAGCGCACTGCCAGTCTCACTGAACAGCACATACGGAGGTTTGGAAAGGCTGTACGTGGCACTGGGGAAACTCTGACTGGAATATGCACAGCCTGGCTGGAGAGAGGAAGAGAAAAGCAACGCTCAAGGAAATTAACTCAGTCTGCCCAGCTATGTAAGTGCCTGTTGCCCAGGGTATGCTCCTCTACATGAATCACATTCTGTCCTGTCATTTTTGCTGCTAGCACCGATTAAAATTCCTTTCCAACTCTTCTTTGCTCTTCCTTCAAATCAAAGTCATCTCATAATAACCTCAGCAAATGCTACCACCACACTGCAGCTATTTTTTCTTCAGACAAAGCTATTTGCCCATTTCATTCCAAGTAGTTTCACAGAAATGGAAACGCCATTCAGAGATGAATAACTTAATCCTTTCTCTTAACAGCCTTTCCTATCTCTTCCATTTGATTTGATGTCTTTGCCAGCTCAGTATATGTTTAACAGATATTTCTTGGTGTAAAGACCTTATTTGCTAAAATATTTGTACCGTAGTTAGGAAAAATTAGGCTTTTTTAACTGCATTCATTTTAAGGATAATGCTACGGACAAGAAGATAAATTAAGTCATTACAGCCTGTCAACCAAGATCTGTTCACTTTGACTTTTCAGGTAATCACATTTTTTAATATTTATAATGTAGAGTATATAGAGAAATAAATGGGATTAACAGCATAGAGTAATTGCTGATTTTCTAAGCCCTAAAGCAGTGAGTATAGAGGACAAGAATGAGATAGTTTATTTGAAGAAAGTCTATCCAATATAATTGCTTAAAATATAAGTATATTGCAATTTACTGGACAGCCTCATCTAATTCACATTAAGCTTTTATAAAAAGGCATTACTATTTTGGAATTTAGTCCTCCTAAAAAAGGACAGACTGGTATGATACCTATATCAGTCACGTATGTGTCTGTCTTGTGCACACCGCAGAATTCAGAAATCTAATGCAAGGAGAGATCTGCTCCATTTGGTGTCAGACTTCTAACACAACTCTGTTCAACACAAGTAGGCACAAAACAATCAGCAGCTTGTTCTGGAAACTCCTAGGGGGACAGTTGGCTTTGTCTTACCTTCCCATGCAAATGTAACAAGAAATAAGTACCAGTATATGCAACGTGTTTATCTGAATGCCAGAAATAGACATATATGTATGTTAGCTTAAAAAGAATGTTTAAGGTGCCTTTGTGGATAATTTCATTCTTGCGACCTCCCTGTTATAAGGGCATCACAGTTATCAGGTGATACCAAGGTAATTAATTCCACAAATTAACACTGCTCTGTCTGTTGCCTATTCCTTGGTCACGCCAGCTAATTCATATCCCCTATCTTTTTTCCTTCTGGAACCTACAGAAACTGTTACTTTTCATAATCGGACTGTCTGGAATGACAGCCTCACTCAATCCAATGGCCACATCTCAAGACATTCCTGCTGTTCATGGCCTTTCTTTTCTATTAGAGGTACTTCTAGCCTCATTTTTATGGATCAAGGGTAGTGACCAGGATCCCAAAAAATACCAAAGTTTGGTTTGATTTGCCTTCGTTGCCTCAATCTATATCTGCAACTCTCTGCTCAAATAGACATTTGTTGTCTTCTTTGTTTTTTTTTATTATGGAGCCATTTTTTGTTTTCAGTTTCAATTTGTACAAATGTCACAGATGATAAACCACACTTCACTATCCCCATCCTGTAATTTAGCAGAGTTAAGAAGGGATCACAAGCTGAACCTACATACTCCTTTAGTAGGCAATCACATATTTTGATGTCCCTTTCCGTCAAATTACTATGTATGAACTCATAGACTTTACATGCTACACCACTAGTTCACTGCAACCTCATAGACTCCTGACTGGTGCATTCTCTGATACTACTACAGCTCTTTCCCATGAGGGGCCCAATTTTTGGAAACAACTTGGCAAACTTTGAAAGCTTCCATAATGTCATGCATGTCATTCTTCAGTTGTAGAAAGGACATAGCATCTGTGATAATTAGGTCATATAGTTTTCCGTCTTAAGGGTCCTTCCTGCATTCTTTTTCACCTCAACATTACCACATTTAGCAGTCGCGAATACATTTTCACATAAACACATTTTTTGCTTTTTTCCTCACTTCTTTTAAACATTTCTGTCACGTTTTTCTTTTTATCATAGAGAAGCAGCTTCCACTAACACATCTGTACAGGTAGCACTGCCAGAGTACATTAAGTGCTCCAAAACTAGTCACATATAAGACTACTACCAAACAATCTTGGTGTTTGTTGTAACATAATGCTTGAAGACATGATAGAAAACAAAACACTACTTAAACTGTGTCCTGATTATTTTCCAGAGAGCTTCAACTCTGAATGGGTCTCTTCTTGCTCCCATTCTTCTTCTCAGATTATTTTTTTAGTTTGTTTTATCCCTTTATGGTGTATGGGCCAATAACCACTTAGCCACAGATTGGCAGAGGGGGTCTATTTCATTCAGTGTCTGTGTTTTAACCTCTCAGCTTTTCACCACCAGGGCCTCTGTGCTTTAAAAGTCTATCGAGTTGGCTTACAGCAGGACGGCTATCATGTAGCTCTGTCACCTCAGGCTGATTCACTAGCACCTGTCCCCTGACATTGCAGGTATTAATGCACTGCTGCACCCAGTAGAAACAGAGAATTAGCTCTACTTCTGGTGACTTTTGGATCAATTTAATCGGACTAACCATATGGGTCATTTCAGCTCTCTTCTCAAACCTGTAATACTTACTGCTTTTGAATCAGTCATTGCCAGCCAGCTGCACTGAACTAGAGTTCTGTGACTGGCTCATAATTAATTATCTTTAAAATAACTGTCATTTCTGAGTAAATAACAATCAGGATCAGATACATGAAAAGAATTTTCCCTTCCACCCCCAATTACCAGCATTAAAAAAAAATACTGGATGTATCCTTGGCACATCTAGCTCAGAACAAAAAGTTGGAACACTTTACCATTTATAACAAACACCACTTGTTTATACAGAGTAAAGCTTTCTCAACCCAGAACTCTGTCTCATTCTTGAAGAACAGCTACCTCCAGCACTTCAATTAGCACAGGGTAATTCAAGTTCAGCCAAGTAACATGAGGTTTTCTCACAAAGAGGAACAGAGCCAGACTGAAAGGCACTTTAAAAGTAACACACTTGTCAACATGCAAAGGTTGCAGGCAGATATGGAGACATCTTCGGTTTACATCTCACAGCATGCTCCTATTTCATTAAATTAAAAACAAACAAACAAACAAAAAATAAAACCAACCAACAAAAACCCAAAACCACACCAAACAAAAATACCCCACACAAAACCCAGGAATACTCACCAGCCTCTAAAATACTAGCCTATCCAACTACTGCCTATAACTATGGCAGTAGTTGCTTTAAGTTTTATATTAAAGTCTGTCCACAAACCCCTTCCTGCTGGCTCCCAACCACCCTGATGTGTGGCACGGAGAGGCTGGGGCTGGATGGGGTGGCTTGGCAGCACCCTGGCTCCAGAGGCACCCACACCCATAATATGACCTGTGTGTTAACCTAAGGTAGTACAAGGATTTGGGTTCTGTTCCCCTCACCACATCAATTAGGTACATAACAAAAAAGGGTTTCACAGAATCATAGGAAGGTTTGGGTTGGAAGGGACCTTAGAGATCATCTACTTCCAATCCCCGTGCCATGGGCAGTGACACATTTCACCAGACCAGGTTGCTCAGAGCCCCATCCAACCCGGCCTTGGACACCTCCAGGGATGGAGCATCTACAGCTTATCTGGGCAACCTGTTCCAGTGCCTCACCACCCTCACAGCAGAGAACTTCCTCCTAATAATCTATTCTAAACCTCCTGTCATTTAATGTGAGCAGTTTAAAAAATTATAAATACATAACAGTATGTATTTTTATCTATCTGCGTGTATGGTTTGACGCAGAAGCCGCCCAGCAGCACCTCACGACCAGCGGGGCTGTCACGCCGGAGGCCTCGGAGGGCGGCGGGGGAGGCTGTGCTGAGGCCTTCCCGCAGCAGCTGCCGCCGTTCCTGGGGACACATCGCCACCTAGCAGCGGCCCCGCAGCCTGCAGCGCCCAGCAAAGCCGCCGAAACGGGGTTAAATCAGCCATGCGAGCACACGTACCCTGTCCCGCTGCGGCCGCAGGCGCCGTCAGAGGCGGGAGGAAGGGCAGGGCGGCAGCGGCCCCCGCACCTCCCCCGCCGGCAAAGCCCCGTGCCCGGCCTGGGCCTGCGGGGGTGCCCGCAGCGGGCAGGGCCTGGCGGGCCTCGTGGCAGCGCCCTGTTCCCTCGGGTGTTTGCCCGGCACTTGGCAGCTCCCAGCCCTTCGCTGCCCCTCCGCCACTGATATTTCCCTGGGCGAATTTGTTCCCACACCTCAGTGCCCAAGGCCCATCTCACGTGGTGGTGGCATCAGCCTCCCTTTTTCACCACAACCCAGTGAACAGGCCCTGCTGTAAGGTACTTTGTGGGCAGCCACTGTCCTGGAAAAATCTCAGTAATTAAAAATTCCTTGGATTACTTTCTTGGTTTCTTCCTTGTGAAGCACGGAGTGTTACACCCTCCTGCATCGATCTGGTTGTCACCAGCTCTCCCAACACTAGGAAGTCGCTCCCTACAGCAAGACGGTGTGAGGATATGGCTGCAGAAATTTTGCAATGTCACAATTACCCATCCTGCTCCCATATGCAGGGTGGAAGGGAAGGAATTTTGGTGTTTGCATCTTGAGTGTCTCCAATAGACAGATATAGCTGGGGTGTAAAACCACACACTTGTTGAGAAAGAGGGCTGAAGGAATGAGTAGGAACTCAGCAGGTTGAGAAGATATTCATTTCAAATGGTATGTCAAGGTGAAATAATTATTAAACTCTTTTAACCATCCTTTGTGGTCATCTTTGCATATGAGCACACAAGCAAGACAGAGACAGATTCAAGGTGGGATTAGGAATATTTTCTTCATGCATTTCCTAGGCAAAAAGTATGGAGCTTTGCTATCCAAATTACTTACCTTTATCTCATATCTTGCAAGGTTTAGGTTTTTTTCCCACATTTCACACTACCACTTTTTAAGAAGTGAGGACTTTTGGGGACATCGGTACCAAATTTGCTGTTGCCCAAGGTAACTTGAGTTTAACCTTATCCTGTTAAAAAGTGCTGCAAGTTTTCAGTACCAAACAACTATTTTCATCAATAATCCTGTGCTTTCCCATTTTAACAAAATATTAGATAAAGGAACAGGACGTACTATGTGGAACCAATTGTATTTCCTCATAAACCAAACAAATTATTTGAAGGTTTTTGGTGAGGACACCAGCTTAGTTATTTACCCTTACAATGCTTGACAAGAAGAAAAAAAAAAAAAAAAAGGAAAAAACCATGCAGTTATTTTAATCAATAACATCCTCTGTCAGCAAGTCACCTACAGGTCCTAGAATAAAGAAATGAGAATGCATTCACCAGGAAGCTAACATGTCTCACAGCCGACTGCTGAGACTGAAATGAACAAATTCTTTTATGAACCCGAGCAAACCTGAAGTCAAAGGCACCCCTCACTGATTTAGTGTGCAGTACTGTACATTGACACTAGCTATTGTTTGCTCTATAAACTACCTTCAGTAGCACACACTCTGTTACAGAACCCTTACACAACTGAACATTTTGTTGAGTGACACAGTGGTGCTTGGAATTACCAAGCTGGATTGCAAATATTTATTTCAGTGTCTCCTCCGAAATGCATTGTTAAAAAGAACCTCTCTTTGAAATTGCACGGTGGCTCTGTTGACCTCTCTCCAATACATTTCTAGAAAGTGTGACACTCAGCTAAGAATAAAATACCTTCAAATTACAGCTGTGGCTCTGCCCCAAAACTGTAGGTACAGAAAGTCATCTCTTCCAACTGCGGAGAAAGTTATTTCATACCAGACACAGATCTATTGCAGGCAACATTTTGGGGTTTCTCTTTATCATGCTCTCTCACATTTCAGTACCACTACACAGTCCTTTTAAAATATGACCCAGAAAGGTAGAGTCAAATATCCGAATAAGGTTGAGATAATTGCATGTCCGTATACAGAAGAATATACAAATGGATGGATATATGCAGCAACTCCAAGACAGCATTAGAAGAACAATAAATGATTGTGAGGCTAAATACATCTGCAAATCTACAAGGTAGCAGTGCTGACACATCACTGGTCCAAAACTACATCTTAGCTATAGCATTGTTTGAGGTTGCAGAACGGGATCCTTCATTCCACAGTCCTTTCACGTTAGTTCTTGAATTATCTGAGAGAGATGAGTTCTTTTTACATATCACTTCAAAAAATAAATGTACAGCAGGCTTGGCTGTCACAGCAGGGACGGCTCCCTGAGACCTTGGCTGCAGCATTCTGTGGTTCAGTAATGGAATTGGCTCTAATCTGTCTCTTGTCAATCCTGCCCAGACAAAGGTGGTGCCCTTTTGGGCAAAATGCTCAAATCTGACCTGCTTTACTCCCTCTTATCTGAGGTTCAATAAGCATTGCTTATTTCTACAAAACATGTAGCTATTTTGGATGTAAAAGTCATAGGACTTTGAAGGTTATTTCTTGTGGCAGCCCTGGCCTTTCTTTCCCAGCAGTCATACACGAGACGTGCCTACTCTGCACAAAAGACAGCAATGCCTGCATCCCCAAACCAGCCCCAGCACCAAAAGCCGTGCAATGACATCCTCACAGCATGCTGCCAGACTAACTAATGCAGATAATGTGGGTACAATGCTTCCAGAAATCAAGCAAGTATCTTTGCAGTGTCAGGTAGACACCAGTTTACTCAGAGTAGGTATAAGGCATTCCAGATCCAGTCTGGCTGTAGAGAAGACAGGGTGCAGACAGCCTCTGCAGTAACTGCTCCTTTCTCAGATAAACAGAAGACCATAACCTTTTATTCTTACCTCTTTCTGTGAGGGTCAGTAAAGGCACTGCATATTTCTAGGGGATGAAAACTTTCATAATTATAGGAAGTTGCTTCTCTACATCTGTGTTGGTAATTGCACAGTGCTTCATTGCACAGTGTAGATTCATTCCCATCATTATTTTCATGAAATAGGAAGAACTCCCTGCACACTAAATCATGCCAAGCTTTGTTAGGTAGGGGTGTTTGGGGATGATTTCCTTATCTGAGCCTTCATATGTCTCCATGTCCCAACAGACATCTCTCTAAGTAGCAACCAAATTATTAGCACATAACTTATGCTTCATTAACATTACTCTGCAATTTACCAATATTAAATGTGGATCAGAGTGATTTTCTTGTATTTTCTAGCTAGCATGACCTTAATTATTCTGATACCATTTCCCAAGAGCCTGTGTCATGGTTTTAAGCCCAGCTGGAGATGAAACACCATGCAGCCACTCACTCAACCCCTCTTCTCTTCCCCCCCCACCCCAGTGGAATCAGGAGGAGAATAGAAGTAAAACTTGTATGTTGAGATAAGAACAGATTAATAATTGAAAATAAAGAAAAATACAGTAATAATGCTAAGTAATAATAACAATGATAATAAAAAGGGGAAAAAACCACCAATTGTTCAGCACCTGCTGACTGATGCCAGACCTCCCTTCCTGAACCCAAATCCTGGCCCCCCCCTTTCAGGTAACTCCAGTTTATATACCAGCATGACGTTCTATGGTGTGGAATACTCCTTTGGTCAGTTCAAGTTCCAGATATGCTTCCTCCCAGTCTGATTTTTGTGCATTCAGAGCATGAGACAAGGAAAGAAAGTCCTTGACTTAGGATAAACTTGACTTAGCAAAAAAAAAAACTAAATGGTGTTATCAACACCATTCTCATTCTGAATCCAAAACACAGCACTGGAACAGCTACTGAAAAGAAATTAACTCTGCCCTCTATCCTAGCTGGAACTAGGACACTCTGTTATACTGGAGATGATTGGCTCTAGCAACTTCATGTATAAACCTTCACTTTTCCACCAATTTACTGCATTCAGTTTCAGCAAACTCTGTCCTATTGTCAAAGATTGCAGCATCTGGAAAATAGGTAACATATGGCAAAAAAAATTTACTAAGATGATCACTTATTTAATTGTAAGAGTATCTGGTGAGTTTATTCGAGGAAATAAACACAATATCAAAACAAGTACGTTATTTGTGGTCTTTTGTCTCTTCAGTGCAAAACCAAAAAAAATCTCTCTATACCTTATTGCTGGTAACACCTTTTTTTTCCTTTAGCAGCAAACATGAGGTATATTGTTCAGTTTAGCCTGTATTTTTGGCTTGTGTGAAAGTCTTAAGAATTTTGGCAGTGTCATAATTACCTGGACCCGAATATAATTCTGTCCTCTCAATTAGATTTTCCGATGCCAAGTTTTCTTGTCAGATTTGTAGGTACCAAATGTAGCTCTGAACTTCCCAGTGGCCTTTTGTTAACTGCTTGCAACCACCTATTTTCTCTAGGACTCATGTTCCCCTTAAAAGGTATGTCCTGTAACAGGATGAAAATTGTCTGCAACTACTTACAGCCCATCCTTCTGGTCCCCCACCAGATTTTAGTGAATCTCAAGAGCAGAAGTTCTTGTTGCCACATTTTCCCATCTTTGGACTTTGCTTGTTTATTCCTTTCATGTTCCAATGTCACTCAGTACTCAGTCAGTGGAGACCAGCTTTCTCTGGTGAGGCTAGAGAAAATCTTTCCGTGTAGGGAAGGGAGCTATTGGAAATAAAGAGAAAAAAAAACTCTATGAAAATACGAAAATTAATTAGTAGGTATCTGAAATAATTTGAATGCAGCATTGTCAGCACAGAAAATAGTTCATGTTACCTAAAGGAAACACTTAATTTAGCTGATCTATGAACTTTCTGTAGTCAAGAGAAAGAAGGTCTTTCCTTGTGCTATTCAGGAGACACCATGAACCACGCACCAAATTAGCCTTTTTCTGCTCAGTGAAGGCAGAGACCAGTGTTGCTAGCTGGTGAATTTCTCTCTCAACAATTGCTAGTTGTGAGACACCCTGCACTTCAGCTCTAAGGATACTGAAGAGAAGGGGAATTGTGGAACTTAATGGGGGAACAAGAATCACAGATGAAGGATGCTTGAGGTGATGCTATTGAATAATTAAAAGAATTCCTTATGGACATGTCTGTAAAGTACAGACTGCTCCACGCTGCAGCCTCATTGGTGGCACACACAGGGAAGAATCCCTGCCATTACGTATTTTCATATTAGGTGGGAGAACCCAAACGCGCATGGCTGCTCTCTCCTGATTTAGCGAGCACTGAAAGTTTGAGAATGACTCTGTGTGTGTTCCAGGTAGGGCCAGAGACCACAGAATAGCAGCAACATGTAGGTACAGTGAAGAATCGTTCACTTGCCTACTCACATATCAACAAAGTGCTGGTAGTCCATCATCTCTAAGGTCTGAGAGCTAGATTTCATAGCAAATGCAGATATCTAACACCTGATCTCATTTTCACTACTGTAACAGAATCCAACAGCAGCCACTCTTGTAAGTTTTAATTCTTGTTTTTCTAGAATTGCAGCATGTTGATCCTCCATTTTAGGCATCTGTGGAAAGAAGTATGATACACTACACCGAAACACAGCAGAAAACTTTACCATACTGTAGAGATGTGTCTTTAACATTGTTATTTTATGTCATTAAGGACTATTAACCAGGAAGAAACAAAAAAGAATAGTCATCTTCCTTTGACTAAGTGTCTCATGAGCAGAAAATTTACAATGCACAAAAACGAAGGCTCCTGTAATATTAGTTATTTTTGATACCAGATTAAACTTTAGTAAAATGAGTGTAACATCTCTCAGATGTTCATTTTTCATACGATAACTAAACTCATAGTAGATATATGCTTTCAGTCCTAACTACAATTTCCTATTACACTAATGACATCATTGCTAGTAACACAAAAGATACTACTAATACATTGTTACTTTGTCACAGAACATCATTCACGTGCAAATCAATTTGCTTGAATCCAGTAAAAAAACATTTAGGATTGAAACATCACTAATTTAATGTGGAATGTATACACAAGATCTTTCCCCCAAAAATCAATGTCTAATTTGTTTGTGGAAAGAGCAGAGGGTGATTAACTGCAGACATATTCTAGAAAATAAATTGCTCTAGTTCAGGGTAAAGACATCTTTCTTTTTCTTGTAGGCTCTATTTTAATTATTTTTAAGTTTCTTTTATCTGGCATGAGGTCCTGAGGGAAAAGTTCTGTCCAGCTTGTATACACTACTTTGAATCCGTGACAGTGCTTTCATTTGGAACGGGGAGGCTCAGGTGAATTAGAAAAGAGTATTTGAAAGGGGTCCCCTCTCCCACTCACTATACCTCCCTGCCTCTTCACTCTAATGTCAAGCTTCAGACTACTTGCCCAAAACTAGTTTCAGATGAGTTCACATCTTGCCAAGTACTGCTGTAATTCTCTGTCAGCCAGGACAACCTTTTGTGAAGTCACAACTTACGAATGGAGCATGACAGCATGTGGCAGCACGACACTGTAGACTACTAAGAGGCACTGTGGAAAAACAGGAGAAAATTTACAATGAAAACTACTTGGTCCTGAGGACCTAGCATCCACACCAGACATGGTTAGGGTTTGTCTGTTTATTCATTTTGGGCTTTTCCTCACAAAAAGAACACCCATCTGTGTCTGGAGAACATTAGATGGTTCCTGGAGCATTTCTGTCAGTGTTTCACCCAAGAGGAATCCATTTCAGTCACTTTGAGACTGCTCCAGGATGCAAAGCAAAGAACAGGAGGTGAGGATAGCCAGCAGATTGACCTAAAAAGCACACACCGATATGCACTAGCAGACTGACATCAGCTCAGCCCTTGAACACCAAACTCCCTCCTACTCAGAGGCATTCATGCTTCTGACCAGTAACTTTTGTTTAAATCCAGAGTTTAATATCAGATTCCTTTTCAGCCAGGCACTGTCTTTCCATGTATATATTTTTATAACCATTCAAGGTTCAAAGGAGTCCATTCTGATCTGGATCTTCTGAGTGCTGCCACACAATAAATACTGCAGCTGTTTCACACCAGAGACCCTTTTTCAAAAGGGAAGTTTAAGTTAAATCACTTGCATTCAATACTGATTCATGACAGTGTAAGGATACTTACGCTGTTTTCTTTGTAAATACATTTTCCAGAAGAACATTATGTTTGCATAACTCAGGGTAATATATCCCTATATTGATAGTCTACATATGCAGTCAACTCAGTCTCTGTCTACAGAAACACGGGATCCTTGCAGTCATTCCTTCCAACACAGCAAGGCATGGGCTGTTCAAATCAGTTCT
Organism: Eulacestoma nigropectus; assembly: GCA_013397775.1. Classification (NCBI taxonomy): domain Eukaryota; kingdom Metazoa; phylum Chordata; class Aves; order Passeriformes; genus Eulacestoma; species Eulacestoma nigropectus. The sequence goes on along the minus strand of VZTE01005667.1, from coordinate 810,723 downwards.
ACAGCTCAGTTATCAGAAGTTTCTAGGTTACTTTGGACACATTTAAGTGGGAAAGCTTGTGGAAACAATAGAACTTGCAGTGTTGCAATATCATAGCAACAAAGCTCAGCTAATGTAGCATTTAATATTTTGGTATTCTAAAATCAAAACTTGATTTAGAATATCAGACATAACAAAGAATAAGTCAGAAAATTTTTCTTGGCTGGTATGAAGAATTTGAGAAAAGATTAGAAAAAGAAAGAAATAGGTTCATGTCACAGAACAGCTGGTATTTGCAGTAGCTATTTTGGATGGAAAAAAATTTAGAACTCAGTTTAGTTGCCCTACAAGGACAGTATACACGTGCTCACTGCAGTGCCAGACACCTTTCATAGATCCACAGCCTTTCAGAGACCAGATGGGATTCCCTCTGGCACCTCCAGTAAATAATGATGCAGGCACAACTGAACTTAGCTCCAAGAGTGAGAGCTCTTCCAGACAGAGATTGTGAATGCAGGTATCTAAAAGTCACCAAACCTTACACCAAAGAAAACAGGGACTTGAATCAACTGTCTGAATGGAGAGCAGACACAGACAGTTACTTGATAAACAAAAATGTTAACATTTAATCACCTAATCTCCCTGGCTCACTATTTGGAGTTTAGCTCTATCAGTATTTTGCACTAGAGCTGCACGGTACATAGAAAGCACCTCTGTGTAGGATGCAAGCCTGTGAACCTGCAATATTATATTGCCCAATTAGATAATATAGACCATAAATAGTTCAAAATTATACGAGGGTTTGGTTTGGTTTTTTAAAATCAAGTGCAAGAAGATTTAGGGCAGGTGCTAGCCACTGTACCATATGCTCCATGTTATGTAGAGCAGTTGACAGCTGTCAGCCTTTTAATGTGTAACTTACCTACAGACTGTACATTTGAAGGCTTACAGAAAGACGTAATATTTAGATTGCAGAAGTGGTTAACTACAGAACAGCGCACTGCTTAAGTACACGTCCTTAAACTCTCCTTGGATCGCAGCGTCCTCTGCATGCGGATTTCCCACGTGTCCCCGGGCCCGAGGGGAAGCGCTGCTCTGCAGTTCCCGCGAGCCAGCGCTGCGGGGCGCCCGCTGACCGCGGCACGCAGCAGCGCAGCGCGGCTGGGAACCGCAGGAGCGGCCACCGCGAGGAAAATTCCAAACGTCGTGGAGAAACCGGGACAAAAATAAACCGGCTCTCTAAATCAGCATCACATTCCTAGAACCTGTGCTTCAAATCCTGAGGTCGTCCCCTCCCCCTCTCCCCCGCCTTGGGATAATCAAAAACAATAGGAAACAGTGGGCCAGAACTGTTTCCAAATAAAATTAATTTCGGACTTGAATTCTAGCTCTATGTTTTTTCTACAGACATTACTAAGCTTCATTTTCCAAGAGGAATTGTTAACACTACATTAACTGGTCTTAAAAGTTACCTTGTGTGTTGTGGTTCATCTGTTGCAGTAAAAAAAATCCAAAAAAGCTTCATTCTGCCTAAAATAGATATAAATATATAAAGAAATCCCAAGCATCTTAGGGCCGAATGGAATGACCTGCAGCACTAGAAGAGATGTGTTAATGAAGACCAAACTCAGAACTCATACACCCCTATGTACATACACACATGTACATACACAGAGACCAAAAAAAGCAATTGTTACTTTACCTTCTGAAAGCTCAAAGGCCCTAGAGAAGGGGAATAAATTTCAACTGTACACAAAGTGCTAAAATGCTCAAAAGTGCTAAATGCTTCTTCATCTCTCCTAGTTCAAACAGCCACTATGTTAAATGTTAAGTCTAGTCATCATCTACCTCTCTCTGGCATGACTGCAACAACATCCTCCAGCTGAATCTTTTTAGGTCCAAACAAAGAAAACACAGATTGTCCCACCTGGGACTTGCAGGTGCACAGATGGCTGTTGCTGCTGAAGTTCTCTTGGGGGGGGTTAGATGGGCACCAAGAACTATTTCAATGGTATACAACCTGCTGACACAGGTGTCAATAATACCTTCTACAACACACACACACACAAAAAAGTATGACCTCAGGAGGTATGAACCTGCTTTTGAAATTATCCCAAGAAATATTCCCTTTCAGCTGAGCACCACGAGGATCCTGTCAACACAGTTGCCAGGCACCAGCACAACATTACCCATTAACTCTGCCCCAGAGCAGACCTTCTAAGTTATGGTCAAAATCAAAATCACAGCTGCAGACCCCAGATGGGCCCTCCCTGTAAACTATTCTGTAAGATAAATTGCACTGACATATTAGGTTAATGTGCCCAGTTTGGCAATAAATGTAATTTCACCTGAGTGAACTTCTTGCAATATCAAGAAGTTTACAAAGTCTGTCATAGAGTGGTGAATGAGTTTGAATGCCAATGTCTCCTTTCATATTTGAGGGTTTTCACTAAAGATAGTCTCCATGTTCTTCACAGACACCCATTTCCTTAGAATATATTTCCTTGCATTTCCTCCTAACACTTTACTGACAAAGCCTTGGGGTTTTGATGTGATATTAAATGTTATGATTGACTGCACTCCTCTACCTCCTTGGATACCAGAGTTTAGCTCATAACTTCTGAGAAAGTAAACTGAAGTTAACCAATTTGAAACCAGCTACCTGAAACTGAGAACTGAATTGTGCTGTTCACAGAGTTTAAAAAAAATTCTTTAAACTCTCTAATACTAATACTCTCTTTAGTATCTCTTGATCAAGGGGAAAACTGGGAGCGTTTTACAACATATTTCCTCTATTAAAAATGAACATTTCAATACACAGATAACAAACTTATTTGGAAACTTTTTTCCTTTTTTTTTTTTTTTTTGATAGAACAAGAAATCAATGAAATTCGAGGCTGTTGAATTTTGGTGGGGGTTTTTTGTTTGGTTTGTTTGGGGTTTTCATTGGGGGTTTTTTGGTCATGGTGGGTTTGGGGGGTTTTTTGGGAGTGGGTTAGGGAAGTTTATTTAATTCAGCATTATTTTCATCACACAATCTACGTTAGGATTGTATCTTATTTTAATGAGTTGAGAGTCACTTTTATGAACCATTTGCTCACCCTCATCAGATTCTTATGTAAGTGTAATCAGGACTTCATCTCTGCTGAAAGTAAGATGAGCCTTTTGCCTTTGTATTAACAACATAACTTCAGTTTATGCCTGGAACAAACACCATAGATGGAATCAAGAATTCGCTGAGGCTCTCTTGCTAAATACATACACAGAGTACAAATATGTTGTCATATGTACACATAGGCAGCTTAAGTAAAATACAGGAAAGAGCACAGATGAAATACAAGGAAAGAAGCTAGACTAATATTAGCACATATCACCTGCATTTGCATCTAATGTCTAAATGGAGAAAGTAAACATCATGTTTAATCCAGCAGCAGTTTATCCTCGCCCTCTCTCATTCTTCTTTGAAGATCCACTTGCAGTGGATCTTCACATCACTTCCAGAAAAAACTATTGTAACAAACAGCTTGGCTGCAGTGCGAGTTTGGCATCGTTGAAACCAGCATTTTACAAGACTGGGAAGCAAACAGACTCTGTAATACAGACAGAACCCTACGTTCCTCTGCACACCTGGCTGCTGCCTGCCTGGGCCTGGGGACAGGGCAGAAAGCTGCACGAGGTGGCAGGACCAGACAAGTGCTGTGCTGTGTATTTCCATACATCAGTGAGTCAAGCCAGTCACCATACAAAGATAGCAGAACCTGGAGTAATAAGGAATTACAGCATGAGTGAAGGCTGCAGTTGCCAAAATGGGATCATTTTGCTCTGCACCATGCCCTCCCTGGCCACATGTTGCTTTTTGTTCAGCTGTGTTACCACTCAGAAACTGATCCAGCTACACTTTTTTTCCCTGATAGTGGATAGCTTCTAGTGATATCAGTTTCTGTATCTGGCATATCAAATGTCTGTGCTAACCCAAAGTGAGAACAGCTTGCCCAAGATGGAGCTTGGATTGTCTTAAGTAACACTGGGAAGCTGCACATTGAGGGGTGGGAAGGGACACACAGAAAGGAGAAGCAGAAAAAGCTAATTTTGCTAATGAAAAAGAAATTCAAACTCAAATGTTTTTCATTAAAATGTCAAATAATTCTGCAGAAAGGATGCACTGCTTTACATCCTATTTTGGATGTGTGAAACTTGTCATCTGAGAAGTCCTTTCTTCTTAAAATAGACCATTCTATTCATTTACTTAATACCCTCATATTTTAGGATTGAAAACTTATTATTAGACTATCCAACATTAAGATGATGACTGTAAGAAGTACATTGTTTGAAGGCAGAAGCTTTTTGTCAGGCTTGTGAATGAATCTGCTAATAAATATTACTTTGAAACGTAACTACAGCATTTTTAAAACCTACATGTGACACTTTTGCAGCTGCAAACATTCTCAGCTTCCATGTATACATCACAAGCTGTGCACACAGAGACATACAATGTACTGAAGGCACTTGAAATTTGGCTGATGTTAATATTTTTTGTTAAAAAAAAAAAAAAGTAAAATTCCTGAATAAATCTTAGCAATTCCAGTGAGGAGGGAAGAAAACAAAAAAAAGGAAATCTAAAAAGCTCACCTCATTTTCTCAAAACATCTTTTATTTTTTTATTTTAGTGGATATCTTCCCACTAAAATAGACTATATTTTTCTATTCCTAAAGCAGGTTGTACTCAACTGATACAAGTACATGGAGTTTCCTATTATATAATGAATCTGTTGAGATAATAAGTACCAGCTGGATCTATCCCCAACAGCAATAACAGTGTGTAGAGCATGATTATAATGTAACAGATTGTGAAACAGAAGAGATGATTTCATTTACAATAAGGCCCTTATGTTAATACAGTAACAGAAGAGAGTTCTGCTAGTACACAATGCTTCTAGCAAGGCCTTTATGTTAATAGAGGAGATTATTTCAAAGGTGAATTCTCAAAACATGCTGCCCATGGACATTTTTAGGAGCTTTATTACACATGCACTTACATGCAAATGTGGGCCCACTGCTGAATGAAGCAGAGTCCCTGGTGACAGATGACATTGGAAAAGGCTGATGTACCAAATGCTGCCTTCGCCTCAGCCTATTCTAGCAAGTCTGGCCTTCGGGACCCCCAGTTACCAGACATAACGGGGCAAATCTGTAGCAAGGAAGATGTATCTTAAGTAGGAGAGGATGGAGTTAAGAAGTACTTGGGCAACCTGGATTTACACAAGTCTATGGGCCCTGATGTCCTACAAGTCCATGATGACCTACAAGTGCTGAGAGAGCAGGTAGATATCATCACGGGGACACTTTTGATAATTTTTGATCATGGCAATCAGGAGAAGAACCCAAAGACTGGAGGAAAACAAATATCCCTCATGTCTTCAAGAAGGAGGACTCCAGGAATTACAGTCCAGTCATCCTCACCTCGGTCCCTGGCAATGTGATGGAGTAACAAATCCCAGAAACCATCTCCAGGCATATCAAAGACAAGAGTGTTAAAGAGGTAGTCAGCATCACTTCACCCAGGGGAAGTAATGCTTGACACCAAGGAGATAATCTTCTACAATAAAATGACTGGTCTGATAGATGGAAGGAGAGCAGTAGATATTATTTACCTGGACAACAATAATGTTTTTGACGTTGTCTCGTATAAGAACCTCATAGAAAAGCTGTTGAAGCATGGGCTGAACAAGCAATGAGATGGACTGAAAACCAGCTGAACATCCTGGCCCAGGCGATGGAAATTGATGGAAATCTAGCTGAAGAGCAATCATAAGCAGTGTATCCGTAGGGTCAACACTCCTGTACAACATTTTCACTAATGGTTTGGATGATGGGGCAGAGCGTACCCTCAGCAGGTTTGCTGGTGACACAGAACTGGGAGGAGTGGATGGTATGATGGAGGGTTGTGCTGCCATCCAGAGGGACTTGGACAGTCTGGAGAAATGGGCTGCCAGGAACCTCATGAAGTTCAATAAGGGTAAGTGCAAAGTCCTGCATCTGGGGAGGAACAACTCTATGCACCAATGTATATTAATGGCTACTCAGGTGGGAGCAGCTTTGAGGAAGAGGACCTAGGGGTCCTCGTGGTCATCAAGTTGACCGTGAACCAGCAATGTGCACTTGCAGTAAAGAAGGATAATGGATTCCTAGACTGCATTAGGAGTGTTGACAGCAGGTCGAGGGAGTTGATTCTTCCCCTCTTCTCAGCACTTGCTAGGTAATGCCTGGAGTTTTGGCATCCCCAGTGCAAGAGAGACATGGACATATTAGAGAAAGTCCAGTCCAGATGGATCACTAAGATAATTAAGGGAATGGGACATTTTTCCTATTAGGGTTGAGAGTGCTGTGGCTGTTTTTTCAATGATTCTATGTTTGGCCTGGAGAAGTTTCAAGGTGGATCACATACATGTGTACATACATCTGGAGGGAGGCTGTGACAGAGCCAGGCTCTCTTCAGTGATGCCCAGTGAGAGGACCAGAGGCAACGGGCACAAACTGGGACACAAGAGACTCTCTGAACACAAGGAAATGCTTTTTTACTGTGAGGGTGACTGAGCACCAGCAGAGGTTGCCCGGAGAGGTGTAGTCTCCCTCCTTGGAGATATTCAAAAGCCCTCTGGACATGGGGCTGGGCAGCTGGCTGTAGGTGATCATGCTTGGGCAGGTGAGTTTAACCAGATGACCTCCAGAGGTCCCTTCCAACCTCAGCCATTCTGTGATTCTGTGAAAACTTACACAAGCTATGCCTTGCAAATGTTACATGCTTTTAGCAGGCAAGAACACGTATACAGGCAAAGCAAAACATCATGCACTAGGAGCTGGCAAGCAGAGCCACAGAAAACCATTCCAAATGTCAAGTAGCTTAAAGGCAGATCTGTGTTCAGCAATGAGTAAAAATGCAAACAGTTTAAATTATTTGACAAGGAAAATTTTTTGTTTAAATCTCTCGTGAACTGAGTTTGTTTCTTCTTTAGGCTGTCCAAAAACCATTCTGCTGAGCAGCATTTATCCTCGATTTTGAGATCTTTACAGCTATTCTAGTTTTTTGATAGATTTTGAAGTTGTGTGTTTAGCCGTGGTTGTTGTTACCTTCCAGAGCGAAGATTTTTTTGTCTTGCTATTGGCAACTCTTAATACGTCACTGTTTGTATGTGTCTTCCACTGCTAAAATATATTTGCAGATTTGGTTTTTTTCGTCTTAAGGCAGTGACCAAGTGGTCAAGTGGAACATCAGTTTGGAAGCAAAGCTAGTGGGAATAATTGGCCTGTTTGCCAAGTGTCTGCATACCAGTCCCCATCCAAGATAGCCTGTTGACCACCAAGAAAATTCAGTGACACACTTGTTGCTGGTAGTTCAAGTTGAAAAGAGCCACCTGCTGTCAGCTTGCATGACGTTGTTTTTCTAAACAAGGCTCACAGCATTTGGTGCATGTTTTTTCCAAAAAACTCAAGTGCCCAGATTTTTGCTTCCCAGTTCTGATATTATAATAAAGCAGCTTGAAACATGCTTCTTAATAGCATGTTTTGCAGAATGTAACTGCTCCCCCAAGGATTTAGTAATTTTTGAAGAAAATTCATTAATTTTGGTAACTTTAATGATGTGTTTAAGATATTCATGTCCATTCCTGAATAAGCAAAATTTTCAACACTATATTGTACTCGCATACAACTCTCATCTCTTTGAAACGTGACAGCATACCTGGGATGTATAGTCAGTGTTCTGTTGATGTGTAGAAAATTGCACAGAAAAGCTTATTGGGCTTCAAATGTCAGAAAATCTATGCAGGAAACAAGAATTTTTAAAAAAAATTTAAATTAAGTGTTTTGTTTCTCACTCTGCAGCTGCTGTCTCATTTTTAGGTCGTCTTTTGATACTGGTGCAGTACCAGCACCTGACATAGACACTACTATAACAAAAAGTTCTAACATTCAAACATGATAAGTGGCACATTCATGAATTTATAATGGAAAGTCAATATAATTGAAATAAGTTTGCAGAGACAAATATTTCATTCCAGAAAAGAGACTTCAGTTCTAGAGATTACTTACTGGCTAGTGACAATGTTTTCCTGTGATAAAAGTGCATTTTTGATGCAATAAGGTTTGGACACATACACAGAGGTTCCTGTAAGTCCTGAAAAGAATGATTTCATTCACTCACCTCACATCACAGGTTTCATCTCCGGAGTAACAACCTCCAAATGAAAACAGGATACATGTGCTCCCAGAACTTGGGCTTGAAGGCAGACTACTCAAAATGGAACAATAAAGATGCTGAAGTTGGATTCTTTATAATAGTTTAAGTAGGTTTAGACAGGTTAGAACATCACATTCTCAGCTCTTCCATTCTCCTTGGACATGCTTACCATTGCCAGGAACTCAGGGCTGCCTTACGATCAAAGAGACCGAAAAAAGAGAAGAGAGACAAAAAAACTCTCCTGCAATTTCAGCATATCTGAAATTTACTCTATAGTAAACATAGCTCTTTAATACACAAGTAGTTACCATGTGTGGATACCATCCCATTTTCTAAAATTCGGCTACTTTTTTTAGTCTTGTTCCTACCTTAGGAGAAGATTCTCTTTTAAATTTTCTTTACAAAACTACTACTTCAAAATTGAAGGATTTTGCAGCAGTATCTTCAGGCAAAATACCTCCTCCACAACTAAGTAATCATCTCAATCTTTTAGGTAGAGACATGCAGCACTTTAGCAAACAGAGAAACCCAAATAAGCTTTTCAGGCCTTCCCAGAAGCAGCGCAGTTCAGCAGAGCCAGCACAGGAGGTCTCCAGCACGCCGACACTCATCCCTCAGCCTTTCCTCATACATAAAAAGAAATAATATGTAATGCATGTATACAGAATGCTCATAATGCTCATGAAGCATTTCCAGGCTATCTTACCTCTCCCAGGCTATCTACCTTACCTCAGCCCACATATGCAAGGTGCCAAGCTCTTAAGTTGCAAATCTTGCAGAAAAGACAAAACAGACATGGGAAGCATTGCTGCCCATCAGCTGCAGGCACACAGCGACATCCTCAGAGCAGTCCAGCTCTCATTGCTTACAGTCCTTCAGCTGCCTTCCCCTTCATCCTGCCTTTGCCTTCCTTAATTTCTACTCTGACTATGTGCAATTATACCATATGATGTAATATTCACATGCTGCTGTTAGAGCACATTGCCGTACACGGGCACAAACTGGTATCAGAAATTGATTCCCCATTTCTCTCTGTCACTTTTTAAAACAGAATATCCCAATGCCTTGTTATCCCATTCTTATTATTCTGCAATATTTTCTAGGTGTCTTAAAAAGGGAGCAGATATTTTGACTGCAGGTAAGAACCTGGTCTTTTGTCAACATATAGATTATCATAGATCAGTTTGGGTTCAAAGGGACCTTTAAAGGTGGTCTAGTCCAAACCCCCTGCAGTGAGCAGGGACATCTTTAACCCGATCAGGTTGCTCAGAGCTCTGTCCAGCCTAACCTCAAATGTTTCCATAGATGGGGCATCTACCACCTCTCTGGGCAGGTGTTAGATGTTCCAGTGTTCCACCACCCTCACTGTAAGACATGTCTTCCTTATATTTAGTCTGAATCTATTCTTTTTTAGTTTAAAATCATTACTCCTTCACTCCTATCACTATAAGCCCTGTTAAAAAGTTTCAGCACTGAAAAGCCGCAATTAGGTCTCCCTGGAGCTTTCTCTTCTCCAGGCTGAACAATCCCAACTCACTCAGTCTTCCATCATAGTAGAGGTGTTCTATCCTCCTTATTTTTGTGGCCATCCTCTGGGCCTGCTCCAATTGTCCATGTCTTTCCTGTGCTGAGGGCTCCAAAACTGAAGCCAGGACTGCACTGCTGGGATATCACTAGAGTGGAGTAGAGGAATGGAATAACTTGATCTGGCCATGAGGTGGGTCAGGCAGGACTTGCCCTTGGTGAAGCCATGCTGGCTGTCCCAAATCACTTCCCTGTCCTCTATGTGCCTTAACATAACTTGCAGGAGCATCTGTTCCATGATCTCGTTGAGTAGCTCAGCCTTCTCCTTGTCCCTTGTTACCCATTTGCTAGCTTTGCTCAGCATGGGGAGGACGCTTTCTTTGACCTTCCTTTTCTGGCTGACCTACCTATATATGGCTTATCTCTGTAAAGCTTCAAGTGCTTCAGTGTAGCCAGCAGATCTCAGAGCAACAGGCTGGGCACTCTCACCAGCACCCTGTCCCTCTAACCTTGGCATGTCATCCCACAGCTTGTCGCACACAGTCCTGGTATTATCCCCCTCCCCCTTCAGGTCTAGCTTAAAGCTCTGTCACTGAGCCCCACTAGCTCGTAAGGAAAGACCTCACTCCCCGCTCTGAGAAATGTGAATCCCATCTGACATCAGGGTGCCTGGTGCTGTGTATGCCACCCCATTATCAAAAGATCCAAAACTGTCAGTAGCACCAGCTGTGGAGCCATGTTTTAATGGTATGGTCCCATCTGTTTCATCCCATGTAGCTGCCTGAAACTGGAAGGATAGAGCTGTGCTCTAGATTCCATTACCAACCATCCCAAGGCCCTGAAGTCCCTTTTGATTGCCCTTGGACTACACATCACAGCTCCATCACCACCCACGTGAAACAGCAATAATAGGTAGCAGTCCAAGGTTGGGAAGTTTCCTGATGTCGTCCTTCACCTGGATCCCAGGGGAAAAGGCCTTGGCAACACCTGCACTGTACATGACAGTTAAAGGAGACCATAAACATGCCAAACATACTGTACTTGTCTCAAGCCTTGTTTGCCCCAGCACCCTACTTGTCTGTAAATACGTGTAGATGGTTTATTACTTACCACATCTTAGATGAAAGGGAGACCCAAAACCAGCTCAAAGTAATGACCAGCAGCCAGAATGAGCCTGTCAACTTAAAAATATACCATTATGAATACAGGTAATTTGATTTTAAAGAACAAGATTTCAGAACTGTTTTCTTCAGGTATTAATCCTCATGACATAATCTTAGGTAGTAATTTTCTCATATTATTTTTATACCTTATTTTCTGAATTGTATTTTGTTCTTTGAATTAGTTTGAATTAATTTTATCACTCATTTATGACAAAAAATGAGACATGTAAACTAAAAAAATCTAATCTCACCTGACTCATGTTTCTAGCACTAATGGCCAGTGAAAGACTTGCTGTCACCCTGTCTTGCAAAACCAACTGCATTCAAGACTTTGTGTGTATTACACATGTCCGGCATGCTTGTTGTTTGGCCAGAATGTGAGTACACCTAAAGATTTCTGAGTGAAAGTCAGATTAGCATGATGTCTGTTCCATGGTTTGGATTAATTCTCTTCCTTGTACATTTTTCTTTTTGGAATGAAATACGCCATTTTGTAACAAAAAGCTGGAAGTGATAAGTTCATTTTTTTGTGCTGGGCAAAAGTTGAAGATTGAAGTAAGCATTCAATTTGTTCAGATTCTCCAGATCATTATACCAATATCAGTCTTAGTCATTTTATCACTATTTTTCTTTCTTAAGTATGTATGAAGAGGTCAATAACTTAAACTGAACTCTCATCTTTGAAAAATCCAATTTATTCTAGTAAGAAAAAATGCTATGTCATCAACATGCAGTATTCTATAAGTATGTATTTTTAGCAGTTTTGTGAAAGGTATTGATTGGGAACATCTGGCCAATTCCATGTTTCTAAAATCCCAGCACATTTCATTTATAAAATAGTATTTCAGAAAGAAGGTGACCTTCACAGAGCAAGCAATGTTTTTTAAACTATTTAAGTCTTCATCTATAATTTAAGAAATCTTCAGAGAACTGGGCTTTTTTTTTTTTTTTTTTTTTCCTTGGCAATGCAGGGCCTGTTTTGAAAAAA
>VZTE01005667.1:753899-798816 GCA_013397775.1 Eulacestoma nigropectus | reverse complement strand
TTGTAACCTTGGCAATGCAGAGCATGCTTTGAAAAAGAAAAAAGCCAAGAGTTATCCACTGATATTATTTTATAAATGCATACTGCCTTTCTCACAGGGTGTCCAGTCTAAATTAAGCATACAAATTGGATGTAGTAAATGAAGGTAAACAGTGAGGAGGGGCTGGAATGAAGGACATGTGGAACGTCCTGGTGGACATGAGGGAATGTGCTGGTACAGTGCAGTGAAAGCTGATATGTGAAACAAATATTGGTATAGGCTAAATTGACAAAGACTGCAAGATATGTAGCTGAAGAGAGAAGAAAAGCAGTAAAATAATGTATAAAACATTAACCTACAACCCCGAAACTCCAAACAGCAGCAACAGCAATTTACTTGACTATCTTAGGTGAATAATCAAAAGAACACCACTGATCACTAGCTAAGTCAGCTTTATGCCCTTGTCTCCACAATGACACAAGGCAGGCAGGGATCCAGCAAGGCACTGGAAGTGAGACAGCCCACAAGAGAGCCTTCAGCCCATCATGCCACAGGAGCTTGAACTACTGTCAAGCAGCTCATTTGGATGAAGGGGGGACATGACCGCTTTCAGCGGATCAGCAATTTGCATTCTTCCCATTTATTTATGTGTGCCTTTTGTTTATGCACACTTTCAGAGCATCAGAAATATGCAGAAGCTCCTGCTTCAACCACAATGCCTTTTTGGCGTGACCCACACCAAATGGCAACTTTCATAAATGCCCATCAGGTCTGAGGGCAGGACCCTCTCAGCTCAGAGCTCCAGTCAACCAGAATAAACTGAACTGGGACATCTGCTGTGATGGAATTATGTGGCATCATGTGAATCATGAAGCCACTGGGATGGCTCACTAGAGGAAAATATGATAAAGGTCTACATCATAATCAATGTTAGAACTAAAACACTGGATAATATAGTTACCAGTGTCAGGGAGCAGGAGCGGGGAATTAAAGGTAGATTAACCTAATAAAAAGGAGTATAACTTTTGCTTTTAGAAATCCATTTAAAAAAACCCAGCATTATTGGTTTTCCACTGTTTAGAAATAAGCAAGTTAATTCACTTCACAATATAAAGTGTAGAGAATGTTAACTACATACCTAGATAATTATGCACTTCTTACTTCCAGCCTTGCCAATTAGACTAAGGAAGGCCTATCATGTATCTGCAGCAGTAACAGCTGCAAATCTGGGCTACTCCATGTCCCAACCACAAGAATTATTCCTTTAGGAACATCTTATCAGGACAACCAGTACACAGTATGGAAGATTGTTTCAAGAAAATAATCAGCAAGTTAACATTCCAGTACAGGCTGCCATGAGAAAGCTCCTCAGGCACCTGTGAATGGCATGAAGAATTAAGAATTCTAACACTACAAGCTAGGATAGGATCAACATTTTCTTTCACAGCCATCTGTCTGATACTGAGATGCATCCTCAAGAGAAAATGTCTGCTTGTTGTCCAAACACACCGACTGCTGCAAATGAAACTATGCCCAAAAAAGTCCATCTTAAGTGTCAAGTGCAGCTTGCGCGTACAGCATTAGTGCACTTCAACACGAGGAAAAGAAATTGTTTGTGACACTCAGACTAGCAGCAGATGCAAAGAGGAACAGCATCAGCACGTCAGGAGGCAGCAAATACATTCAGCTGCAAAGATTTCTTTAGCAGTGTACAGAAGTTGAAAGCAGAATTTCAGCCAAAGCTATTAAAATTATGAGGACACAATCATCAGGACAACACTGCAACCAAGGACAAGCTTCCAAGTATGAAAGGAATAAAGGTTGACACTGCAGATGCTACATAAACACCACTGAACTCCTGATTTCAGTTAAAACGCAAATTCAGAAACCTCAATGACCCTAAAGCTGAAACAAAAAATTTAAACAATACTTAGGTGAATAAAAAACAAACCAAAAAAAGTACTAAGAGCAAACGATGCAGTGTGACATCTCAGCACCTTAAAGGTCAGCAAAGATTTAAAAAGATGCAGTGTGCCACACCTACTTCAGGAAGAACTCGCTGCCCTCAAATTAAAAACAAATCCTGCAAAACAAATGCTGAAATTAGAAACTTAAATCCAAGACTAGTAGTTGCAAAGACACCAAAATAATGTCTCCATCAGATCCAGGTGATCTAAACAAACACTTAATCACCTCATACTCTTAGTGAAAGTTATACACACTATCACTTGACTGACTAGAGTAACTTGCTCTCTGCAAGTGGACTGACATTTTGAAAATTGGATTTGTACACAGTGACTCCACCAGATATCCAGATAGGCCCTTAAGGGAGCTTTGTCCACAAGTGATAACATTTTTATGTCCCTAGTGCAAAGATAACATGAAGGAAGGTATAACCATAACCTTCAAATACTGCCAGAAATATCTGGAAAAGCATAATTAAAAGTGGCAATAGTACCTACAGGAAACTTGCTGACCTCTGCAAAGCCTTAGTCCAATCCCTCACTGGAAAAGGGTGATACTAACTGTCTAAAGACATGACTCCAGCTACTCAGAAAGTATCAGAATTTGCAAAGCGCTGCATTCTAACTGAAATGGCAATGTTACATCCCGCTTACATGCCACCTGAAAAGAAGTAGGATGTATCCAATTGACTCCTTAACCCAGGTATCTCTGCAGTATAAGCAACCAAGAACTGGACACAATCTTCAGTGAATTACAGAAGATCCAAGGAGTCTTCAAAGACATTAAATGTGTGGCATGCCAGTTTCCATAAAAAGTATTAAAAGAGCAAAACACAAAGCTACACCAAAAAAGCTACACCAAAAAAAGAATGCCTATGCACACCACTCTGGAAAACCAGCTGCTTGAAGGGCAAGTGCCTGAATGGAGACATCCATCCCAACCAACCAAATGTTGTAATCACGGAGTATTCTGAGCTGGAATGGAACCACTATGATCATCAAGGTCCAACTCCTGACCCTGCACAGGACAGCCCTAGGAGTCACAGCACATGCCTGAGAGCATTGTCCAAACACTTCTTGAACTCTGGCAGGCTGGTGCTGTTGCCACTTCTCTGAGGAGCCTGTAATACACAACATGCAGGTAGTTCAGTCCTGTACAGATCTTCAACAGTATTTTGTAAAGAAGCATGTTTTTATAGAGAATGCATACTAGTTAAACATGAAAAGCAACAAAAATGTGATTTAAAAAAAATAATAGTAAGACTAAATAGACCCTTTTAATTACACAACAGACCCCTCTACCTTGTAAGCTTACTGTTTGCATTTGAGAAGTCTGGCCAGAACCACAGCTGCTTCCTTGGTTCCCCTCCTCCCCAACTCCCTTCACTGGTCCTGAGCCACACTCCATTTCTATCTGACGAAGACTTCAGCACATAAAGCACCAAAAGCTTTGTATTCATCAGATCATAACAAAGTGAGAGTTATGTTATGAATATATATGGGCACTACACAGAAACATGAACAATCCAGCTTTCAGGCAGCAATTGAGAAAAGGGCTACGTACATGCAGACAAAGAACTGGCGTTTGAATTTGCCCTGTCTGGGTACACTCCTTTCAAGCTTTCTGAGCACTAAAGTGCTGCCTCCTTCCATTGTTTCTGAGGACTGCACACAAAACACACTTTGGGAGGAAGGAAATGGGTGGTGCTGTGTTCTACAAAGGAGCGAAGCGAAGCTGTGTGAGAAAGCTGCTAATATAAGCAACAGGAAGACGTTAACAGGGAGGGAGAACTATGCATCTAAAGAACAACAAGGGAGGCATGAGAAAGAGGAAAAGCACGTATGTGCTGGGAAGAGGAGAAGCAGCAAAGTGCACCCTTTCTTAGTCAACAAAGCACTTAAAACATTAATGAATTGTTGAATCATATTCAAGAGCAATAAATACATAAGCCATATGAACATGAATTTCAGCAAAGTCTTTGTTATGAGCTTTTCATAAATACAATGACTGACTTGCCAAATGAACTTCACATAGACCAAGGCATAGTACGCAAAATTTCAGGAAGCTCAGCCATCTTGCCAACATTAATTGAACATAAAACAAAATTCAACATTCTTTAGAAACTTTTATGTTCAGCCTTAATGACAGAAAGCCTTCTATCAGTTTCAGGGCAGTTCAGCCTAAACATTGCACTGTGCTACTACGTCCTCTCAGGGAGCTATAAGAAACAGGACCCCAGGTTTCCTTGAAGTTGCATTTCATAGGTTTTCTTTTTCTCCTCTACCAAGAAGGCAGAGACTTTCTCAAAGCAGAGTACCAGAACCTGAATAAAATTCTTCAGCCAAGTTCTCAGCTAACATTACTTAGAGTGAAATATTCACTTATTTCAAAGGTTACCCAAGACACAAACACTGTCCAGAATGTGTGTCATCAGCAAGGGAAAGAAATAAAGCCAAACCAAATCTTTTGTGTAACCAGGAAAACCTGTCCTCTAACTCAAACCAAAATAAGCAAAGGAAACAAAGATTGACAAATTAGTATCTTGGAGGATGGCGAAGAAAATCAAAATGGACAGAAGTCAATCTGAAATTAGACTTTTTCATTAACACAAAAAGGCCAAATATTCTTCAACTGAAAAAATACCTCAAAACCAAAACGAGTCTGCAGTGCCACTATATGGCCAAAAAAGAACAGAGCTCAGGAATAATTCATCTACCTACCTACTATAGCTAATAGTTTTGAAAGAGCTAGTATTTGATACCACAGACTGAATAACAAGACCTGATGAAGCTGTCACATGAGGAGCTACACCAGATGACTGAAGCATTACAAACATATAAGAAATGTGGGGGAAACAAACAAGTCATCAGTCTGACCTACTAAAACCTTGAGAACACATCTCAAAAAACTGTTTCTAGATCCTGGATAAAATACAGAAAGGAATGAAATGCTAGGTAGGGGCAATATTGAGTAAAATAAACCACCTACCTGCACAGGAGGGAATAAACTATGTGCTGTAAGACATGGAACTATCAGTCTGGAGAGGGACTACTGCTGGAGTTCTTGATGATCAGGTTATTAACTTAATAACCTGATCATCAAGATCAGGTTATTAACTTAATAACGAACAGACATCACAGCACAAATGGTTGAGAATATAATGTTGGAAGGAACTGACAACAGACAGATCAGAGTATTGTAAGAGGAGAATGTGATGACGTGATAATCACAACGACAAAATGAGAAAAAAATTCAGATTAAGATGCAGATCATGCTTCATTTTAAGCAGTAGTTTTAGACATCTACATTAAAAGAAAAAACCCAGAAACAACTAAATAAACAACAAAAAACCCCAAAAAAACTGCACAAGATGCAGAGTGCATACAGAACTGTCCATTCTACCTGTCCCACTTAAGTTTGACTTATTCTGACAGGACAGACAGGAAGAACATAGGGCCACTGTAAGGCGTAGGTACAAGAAAGGAGAAGGGAAGAGAGCCGCTCAGCCTAAAGAATGTTTAATGCAAAAATCACATACACATATAAACCAGCATATGGAGGCTCGTTATCTTTTGACAACCAGAGCAATGGATCAGTCTCCCAAGTAAAAAATGCAGCAACAGCATTATCTCTTCTTAAGAGCAAAATGTGTATCAAGGCTGTATGAGGGTTCCCAGGACAGTCAAACCAGAACAAATCCAGTTCTACACTGATGTTGGAGGCAGGGCCTCAGTGTGGAAGGCTGCTTTTTATCGGTGCAATTTCCTGTGTTTTACTGGGATTCTGACCAAAGACACCAAGGCAGAAAAGCCTCACAGCCTACCTTCTGTTAGAAAGCCACAGTTCAGATCATCTTACTTGTTACACAAACTCAATAAAACTAGTTAAAAACCACTCATATTTCTCTAGCTATGAGAAAAGCCCCAAAACGTATTGAACACAGCACCTAGGCAATTTATCTCTACCACAGCTACTGACCCTGGCACAAGTGGCAAATTTTTCCTGGAACTGTATCAGAAGATAACAACTGCATGTCAAAGCAGTTTGGTAGTGACTGAGAAAGCATTTTGAACATCACTACTCCAGTGTAAATGTCACTGAAAAAAGATTGCCAAACTTTATCCCTCAAAAGCCTCTAAATAATGCTGCACTGGCTTCTTTTCCAGTGCAGACATCCTAGCTAAAAAAGTGGATGCTGCAGTAGTATACAATGGGGTTTTTTCTATACATACACACACGTATAAAATGGGGTTATATGTATATATACATAAAAATAATGGTTTTATATTCACACATAGGATTTCATTGCCAGCAAGGGCAACAGTGCTGCAATCCTCCTTTCAGACGTTAGACTACCTAGGCCAAAACGATGCCTTTAAGGATCCACAGAATAAAGAAATAAAATCTAAATTAATTCTCCAAACTGAAACAGAATACTGAGCATATCGAGCCACCAAGTAAAAAGCTGAGGGAGCTACAAGTCTCCTCTTCAGAAGCCACTTCTACTTAACACAAACTTGAGTTTTGACACAGAGAGGCAAGACTCATTTCTCTACAAAGAATGCAGTCTGTGTGTAGGTGTGTAGAGAGCCACCGTATAAATTTAATCTCAAGAAAATCAAATTGGAATAGTTTAAGATTATGCTGCTGATGGTTGCTACTAGTTGAATACTTTCAACTCATTCCTACACACTTACCAGATATAAGCAAGAGAGAGCTTTAAACGTTTTCATATTCTAGTAAAAACTCTAAATTTTAATTTATCACATTTTCAATGGAAAACAGAAAGTAACAGATTCCACCTTACATCAGCAATAAACCTACTTTCACTCCCAGCCTTCTCTCAAAGCATGCCATTTTTAGACACAAGACTGTAAAGCTTACTTAAAGGACAATCTAGAGATAGGGGAGACCAAAATTATATTAATCATCTCAGACAGCTGCTGTCTCCTGAGGGGGTCAATTTTCAAAGTAATTTTAACAATGTTCATATTTTGTTCAATAAATCTGTGTTATTTAATTTATGTTAGAGAGGCTGTTGCTGCTACATAGGCTTTATTCACAGAAGTATTTTTAATGTTTCATCCCATATCAAAGAATACATAAATATTAATACTTGCAATTAAATCATTACTTGAATTCTCCAGAGTTGACTTTGTTTCAACTATGCAACAATCCCTATGAGACAGCCTGGAAATTTATTGTATTTCCTACTAGTCTTGAAGAAAATAGAGGACTTTTGGTTTTGTTTACATTTTAAAAAAAACTGTTCCTCGCCTTAGGTTGACCAAGTATTTGAGCCTCAGATTTACAGATGTAAAACATGCATGCTTCTCCAAATGACCAAGACAAATCCATTAAAGCAGTACCCTCAATACTTCAGCTTTTACAGACTCGTGCTGACTCCAACATGCAATACTCTGCATAAAAAAGTAGCCTCTGCCTCAGTAAGTTCCAGTAAAAAAAAAAGCTGTAAAAGAATACAGTTAATTGAATGACATTTCTTCAAACAAACAAACAAAAAAATCCTTAGATTTCAGTGTTCTGTTCCATTTTGGTGAATGCAACACTAAATCCCAGCAACTGGTATTTACTTGTCCACATCTTGCTTTATCCACTCAGTAAGTACAAAATTCATATTACAACAACTATCAAACCTGTTTCAGAAGAAGTGTCACCAAGGCCTTTACTTCCGTTGAATCAGTTGCTATGTGAAGTGTTATTTATCACCCAGTCCACAGTGAATTAAGCTATCTGTATTGGATGCTGTGTTGAGGATGTCACCACATAGTGTGTTCTAAAAACACTAATTACAGTAAGGAGGCATAAAGAGGAGGATAGGGAGTGCTGCCTAATTCAGTAATATATCAAGCATATAGGAAAAAAACTGACAAGCGTGCGAACACCTCACAAGCTGGTAAGAGGAATTACTTCCCTATCACTCTGCCTTTAGTACTACTTGATGACAATCTCACAGGTAAAATATGTAAAAATGTGTGTTCATTCTACTAATGTCAGAAGCAATGGCAAACTTTAGCTTGTCGAAATGTACCCAACAAGTATTAGCCACAGATTCACAGACAGTAGTTCCACTCACACCACACAAATCTAAATCTTCATAATTTCTTTCCTTACAGTGCTAGAGATTACAGCAATAAAAACACAATATTTACAAGTCCTATATTTTCAGTGATTTTTAGCTTTCTTACAATTTTAAATGTGGAACATTTCTAGAGCTATGTTAGGAAGACTTAAATCTAGACAGCATTTTGTTGCTTCTCTTTGCATTGAACTAATTTTAGACTTGGAAACGTCACCTGCCAGGCATTTCAAAGCTAAATAGGATACGGCCGTTAATGGCTTTAGCAGTACCATTTTAACCCAGTCTTCTGCATACTATTGGGAATAAAGAATCTAACCTCTGGGGAAAAAAGAAAATCTACAGATTTAACATCGAATTAACGTCAGTTTTTATTACTGGGGATGCTATTGGGTGATTTTTATAGTTTGAAATACCTTGTTTGGTAAAAAATCAAATGGATCACTTTCCATACTTCTCCCTCGCCAAATGTTAAAACATGTATCCTTACTTTTACACCATTCAGAATATAAAATCAACACAATCTTACCTTTAAAACTGTTTACATTCCACATATGCCTAAGGCCACACCTTTTTTGGCATCTCAAATGTTTCTTCTGGGGATGCTCATAGTATCAGTCATTCTCATTCAGCAGTACACACCTCAAAGTTTTCAAAAATTATCAGTAGCACAACTGTATATTAAGAAAAACTCCACACCAGTGGTTTGCCCACATCATTTGGCAATGTCCCTTTAATATTAATACACAGAGAAGTAAAATTTTTTCATAAATTTGTTCAAGTATGTGGAACATGTAAAATGCATAAGAATCAATATGGACTTCATTAATGTTATATTTATTTATTTTCCAGCTTCATACAAACTGGATGTAGAAGCATAAACATAGTACATTTCTACCATTTTCAACAAAAATATAACCAATATGTACAATTATTGTATTAAAAATACAAAAGGATACAGACTCCACCAATGTCTTTCTAAAAGACATACAGGTACAAGTAGTATCAAAAGTATGAGGAAATCACCAGTTAATTGTACATTCTGCACTTGACATCACAGAGCGAACTGAGATTAGCAGTCCTATGGTCTACAATTACTTAATGCTTATATAACATTTTGTGCAACTTGTGATAGAGCTAGGATTTTGTATTTCTATATGCACATGAGGTCCATAGCCTTGAGAATAAAACTGGCAAATAATGCATATTACATGTAAAATTACAAATGCATAATTGACAATGTGATATATAAGCAAATAGACAAAAGCTATGATTACAGGAGAGAATTAAATAAAGCACTGACATTTGTTTGATACAGTGAAAAAACACTGCAATTTGATCTTTAAAAGTTGAAGCTATTTACGTTTATCTACTGATCAATATGATCAGCTGAGTTCAATGGAAAAAAAAAAAATCCAAGACCAGCAGTTCCTCACATTTGAGTACTACTCGGATTGGCAGCCTTCACTTCTCCGGAGTCTGTGCAAAAACAACACAAAAATAGAGGGGAGGGTCATTTCAGTCATTATAGGGTTAATAGCAGCTGTGAGCAGGTGGTTGCTACACATTGGCCTTCTCTACACATGCAGTGTTCCATGAAGCCATTAACAGTTGTGACTATTTCTGCATTGCAAAGGCTGGCAAATCTAACTGTGTTATTTTATTTCTTTTTTTTTTTTTACTTAAAGGCTCGATTATCCCCTAATGTCGAAGTCAATAGATGGAGGTTATTAGATCAGTGTTAACAGCTGACACGAGCTGTGACATCCCAACTTGCCTTCACTGCAGTGTTATCCAGTTAATTTTTATTTTAATATAATTACTATATAGTTTTTTAAAAATGTATATAACTTAAAGGTGGGGTTGCCATCTGTCTTATTACAAGGGGACACTTGTTTTTAGCATGCCATCCTGTATTCCACAAGGCACAGGTATGAGACACACTGTGCCCTCTTCCATCACTGACCAGTTGCAAGCACTGTGTTTCTGCATTTACACCAGACCCGGATGAGGATGCCATTAACACTAACATTTACAAACTCGTGAAGATTCCAGGGTGGGGCACATTAAGAGCAAAGCCAGGTGGTCAAGGAAAGGCTGCATCCTGTAACCTCTGCCTTCCCTTCTGCCCTGCTCAGCCATGTGATAGCAATATTCTTCCAGGAGCTCAGGCTGGCAACCCTACTTACAGGTGTGAAATAATACTGTAATTACTATTCAGATGCACTATTTGGTCTCCCAAATGCAAACATACAAAACTGTAACAAAGGCATTGTAAACAAGCAAATAAGCACTGCCTCCTTGAAGGATCTCAAAGCATTTTTCTCTTTGTAGGTTAAAGGCCAAATGTAATTTGACAACTAACTTATCTCATTATCCCAATGAGACTAAGTGCTAGGATTGTGATTAAAATCTAAAAGGAAGATTTAAAAAAACCCTTCCAGGCATTGGGAAGTGCAGCCAGAGTTAATCATCCTGATGTGATGATCTTGGAGTTTGGAATGATACTGTGTGATGTGGCAGACAGCGACAGTGGTAGCTTGGAGATTGTTGCACTGTGCATTTCAAGCAACACAGTTTGAAAAGTGCCAGGGCAATTTCTTCACAGTATTTCACATGCAAGGGGAGAGGGGACAGAAGGGGGAGGGGCAGAGGAAGAAGCCCCATGCTGCTTTAAGGCAGGGAAGGAGGCAAATAGGTCCACCATCCTTTAATCATAGTTCCAAGGCTCCTGTTCTAGGGATGTCTTCTTGTGCTCTCCTTTAAGGTGGCTCACTCTGGATCCAGAAAAGCCCAAGTCTTAGACAGCAGAGACTTGTTCATCTTCTGCAAACATAACAGGATAAGGGAAAACAGAATTTAGTTCATAAAGAACAAGACTGCTACTGAATGAAACGAGCCGTGCATACAACAACTGTGTGTATTGTGCTCATGTGTTTTCCATTTCATTGTATAAGTATATATATGTAAAAAAAATCTAAATTTCAGAACATTTCAGGCCTCATGAGACGTTTTCCTTCAGAGTTTTGATCTTGAAGAAAATAAGACAATTGCTTTAACTGAGCTAGATGCAGTTCTTCACCCTGAGGAGCACAACAGATACTCCTAGATACCTAATAGCTTCAGAAAGGCATCTGCATTTTTCCCTAAATATATCTTCAATTTAGTCATCATTACTAGAAACAATTAAAATTCTCTGTCATGGTTTTGAGGCAATTCAGTTAAGGTAGACATCATTTTTTTTCCCATCATGTTCAACTGCAAAGTTCATCCTGCACCTAAAACTTTAGTAAGTAAGCAGCTAGAGGGAGAAGGGGAATGTTAGTCTACCATTAAGCAAAACAAAGCATTCATTCAAGTGTGTGATTTTGGCACCACCCTGCCTAAATTTTGAGGACCTAAAGGTGCAATCCAGCTACACTTGCTCTCCATAGAAAAACATCACGGTTGAGCAAAAGCATAAAGATGGAGACACACTTGGACTTGGACAAGCAAGGTAGCGAGACAGCAGTCTTTCATCATGTGAAACAGCTGGAGTAGAAGACTCAGTGTCCACAATGTAGAGTTTCAGGTAGAATGTTAGCGACTATCCAAATAAACCTGAGCAATGATGCTCTGTGGGGTGGATGGGCATGAATTCTGTATACCAGGATACTTTTCTGATCACTAAATACGTGGTTAATGCGGAAAACCATGGCAGGCAGGGCTGTACAAGGTGACCATGGGCACCTTCAGAGAAGCTGCCTATGCCAACTGCTTGGTTGTCCAAGATTCAGGTGGACCTACATTCCAAATTTTAAATTATATTTAGCATGAACTGAATTCCTTCCCTTCCAAAAAGTTAACAAATAGCAAGTTTTGAAATGATATAGAGTTCAAATTATGGCAAGATTTGGGCCATTTGCTTTGTGTCTGTGAAAGCACTAACCCATTTTGCATGCAGCACGCTCAAAATCTAACAACTAGAACTTTACCATCTTCCTCTGTGGAAAACCCTTGAGATGGATAGTGAGCAAGACGTGGATCTGACTCATTTGGTTTATGCCACTGAGGTTTGTTCACGGGCCTGCCAGTTGAGTGGCCGTGCGACTGCTGCTGTGGAGTTGTTGTCCCATGAGTCTCACATGTCCGTGCCACCATTCTAGACCTCTGAAGTGCTATGTTGTAGTCTGGAGGCTTCCTGGTTGGATGGGAGCCCCCTTCTGCAAACTCAGCAATAGGTATTCCTACATAACCGGGAGGAGTTGGAGGTGGTTCCCGGTATCGACCCTCTTTTCGTGCTGCAGGAAAAACAACAGGTGATTGTAAGAGATAGGACAAGAAACACTGGTCAAAGGAAAACAGACAGCTAAAAGCTAAATAAATATCAACCAACTCAACAGCCCAGGAAGAGAAAATCTGAATGACAAAGGTTAATATGCTAGACAAAGAGCTTGTGAAAAACAGATCAATCAAGAAAGTACAGAACATACAACATACACAGAGGATGTAGCTATTTTTCCAATAGTGAAGCATTAGTCTAACAAAATTCACCAAATCACATGAGGAATTTGTTCAAACTTCGCAACTGAAGCTGTTCCATCAATTGTATAGAAAAAAATGTACAGTGATCAAAGTAACATGGAAGACTCTAGAGTCCACAGAAGCAGCAAACATAAGGAATTTTGCCATCTCCCCAAATGCATGATTATCTTAATTCTGAAGATGGGCTTCGCAACCAAGAGCTCATCTCTTTTGTTTTTAGCGTCTTGAAGAGGAAAAAAGAAATGCATCTGATACATTATTTTCTTCCTACAAATCTTACTGCTTAATGAGGCATAAGCTACAATTCCAAGAGGTAAGGAAGAGAAGTGGGCTTTATCATCATACAATTTGTATGCACTACTGCCAGCAGCCCCTACAGTTGTATTCTCTGCAAAATTAAAACTGAAACTAATCCTGTATGAACGACGACTGAATATGACTTTATCTAGGAGACGGAAAGACCATCACCTAGCTTGTGGATCTCACTGAGATGTAACTGTTTACCTGAACATGGCTTAGCTCTGGGCATACTGAGAAGCTCCCTCTTGGAGAGAACTTTGAGGGGAAAAAACAACAGTTGAGAATCCTAAGCATCTGCAGGGACAGATAGGCAAGAGTCTCTGTTTCAAAGTACTTAGAGAAGTCAGCTGGGACTTTGATACTGAACACTTACTGTGGGCCCAGCCCTTTAACACATGATCACTTTAATGACAAACCTTACAAATACAGCAGGAAAAACCACTGACAGACAATTTACTTTCCACAGCTTGTCATACACTGTATATTCTTGCATAAGTGGTGATGACAACACCACCGTGCATTAGGCAGCATGATTTGACTGAAAGGGCAGTACAAGCTTAAAATGGACTGGTGCTACTTGGATTCAAGTTTTTATAGACTAAAAATAAATCCTTGGTGTTACAACAAAACCAAATAGTTTCCAATAGAGTCATGCAGCATGAAGAAGTTTCTGAGAAACTTCAATCAAAGATTTCTGAAAATCAGAAGAAATTCTACAGAAAAACTCTACTGTAGAAAAATTCTATTGAAATACTGCAAGAAATCAATCTCTAGTCAGTGCAAAAGAACTGTGTAAACCAGCAGGTTCTGTTGGAAAGTGATACACAGAGTTACATTTGCAGGACTGTTAGCTAATAGTAGTGAAGGGCATGGAATTGTGTTGGTTTGAATTTTCAGGTCTCTTTCATGCTCTTTCAAGTCTCTAAAAATGTAGTGGCAAGCACTGCCTTGAGAGGCAAGTTTGGAAGCACACCTGTTACACATTCTGGAGGAAACCAAGGGTATCAAAGAGTAAAATTAGAGATTGGCATGAATCTGTACAGCTTCTTCCTCTTCGTAGCCCAGGGATTTAGATCTGCACCCAAGCTTTGAGGCAAAAGACTGCTGCTAAGCAATATACTTGGGCAGAAAACACAGTTTATCACAGTGGTCTCAGCATGACCTCAATCTGGCAGACATTCAGCTGTGTCAGCAAAAAATGGCTTTTAGATAGTTTTTCATATTAACCTGACAAAATGTAAAGTGAGGGGGAATGAAAGGAAGAAAAGAGGCAAAAATGCAGAGGTATTGGACAGCCCACGGATTGGGATGCATAGAAGGAACAATATGATAAAAATGTTAAGCTCTGCCAAAGACACCTTCATACTAATTTATATATTATCTGATCTTTCCATTATTGAATGCATAGAAATGTATTTCAGCTCTAACTTCTTTGAAACCTCTTCACTTTTCTGCAGTCCAAAGAAACATTTCAATTGGTATTTAAGCACAAAGGGATCCCATTTTCAGAAGTAAGGAATATTCACAATTATCAGACAAGTCATACAAAGGTATAAAGTAAAACACTTCTATAAAAATCAGGCCACATTTATTAAGATTTCTAAATATAGCCTATGGAGCCTTACTGTGATGAGAAATGGACATTTCAGAACAGACATCTAAATACATCAACCTCTCAAAATACTGTCCAGCAGTTGAGCTAGTTTTTTGATGTATGGCAGGCTCTCTTGAAACACAAAGGCACTGCCAGAACTGAGAGTCAACAATAAATGACATTTTCCCGAGCAATAAATGCACAGTTAAAGGGAAAAATTTGAGAGACTACAAAATGTTCAGTTTTGCTTTAAAAGTTAAAAAAAAAAAAAAAAATCAAAGCAGACAAAAGAAATGCAGAACAATATGAAAAAACTTAAGCAAATGAATTAAAATACTTCATGGTAAACAAAACTTAACTTACCAACAAGCCCCTTTGTACTACTTGATGCTGCTGCTGCTGTGTGAGGGGGCACAGGAGCTGGCTTTGTCTCCTCTGCTGGTACAGATGTTATGCTACTGGTTTCAGCTTCAATCGAAACATCCTTCCCACCCCTCCGCTTTATGGTACCTGTATCACCCTCGGAGTCCTCTCCCCAGTATCCTGTGGAAGATGCCCAGCTTGCTCTGGACTGTGCTTGATCAAGGCCCTCCCTACCTTGACTTTGCCTGCCATACTTTGTGCCATGGTCAGGGAACATCAGCTGGTCCATGTGGCCGCCTGAGGCCCACAGTCCTGCCCCATCGCCTGAACTATCAAAATGAGCATGTCCAAAAGGCAGAGTCTCCCAGCTTCTCTGGTGCTGGATTGTCTGGATGTTATCATGAGAGCCACTTGAACAAGAAGTCCAGCTGCCACGGCCACTGTCAGCTGCGTCGAGCGAAGCTCTGTCCCCCTGGTCCTGTGACAGCTCTTCTGTACTAGGAGAAGAAAGTACAGTTGCTCCAGCATACAGGCCTCTGGTCTCTGACAGCGGTGCATATGAGCTGGATACACATTGATGAGGGGGACAAAAAATCCAGTGTTGGAATTGGAAATCATGAACAAGACACACAAAGAGTTCGACAATCAGAGAAAAACAAAACATGCTGGTGGGTTGGATTAGGTAACCTTTATGACATTTTAAAGGTCCCTTTCCATTCAAACCATTCTTTGATTCCATGACTGAAGGTTTTGATGCACTTTATATCACATTAATGGCTAATTCAATTTTGAGAATATAACACTTTTCTTTCAAGTACATCCTCAATAAAACAAAAACAAACACAAACAAACAAAACTGGACAGATAACTTGCTGAAGCCTTACACTTTAGCGGAGTAATTTCAAAAGGTAAAATCTTAACTTTGCAAAAGCCCTTTAAGACAGGCAAACCACACTGACACATATGGGGAAACAAACAGGGTTATCCTACTGCTTTTCCAGCCATGCTAAGCAAATGGTTCAAAAGCTAGAAACAGAATTTAGAAGGAGCTGGCTGATATTGAGGTTTAGATTTCAGCTTTTCACAAATTTTTTTCTGCTTAGGAAACTGAGAAAGCTAACTTTTCAACATTTCCTGCAAATGGAAATGTATTTTAACCTTATTTTTGAAAACACATGCTACTTCGTAGAGCAAGTATGTTTTCTGTAGCCTTTCAACAATTAAGTGAGCCTGACACAATCCCTTACACAGCAGCAGAGAAAACCGACAAAGTGTCACTTTTGCTTAGCAGATATCCAGGCTCCTGGGACTTGTTCTTCCAGGGCACCTTCCTATGCAGACTGGAACCCTCTTCTTCCAAATATTTAAGACATCTGATTAAAGAGTTTGCATAGCCTGAGATTCCCAAAGCTGAAGTACAGCAGTTTTGGAACAGGTCTGCCATTCGCAGACCCTGCAGGATTAAAACCCCAGAAACCATTCAGAGGACTGAAGCATCCAAATAACAGCTCCAGAAAAAAAAAAAAAAAAAAAAAAAAAAAAAAAAAAAAAAAAAAAAAAAAAGTAAGCGGAGCCTAAACAGGAACCAGAGCTCCAATTATTTTCACACCAAGGCTCACTGCTAGAGATTCAGAGAATTCCTCACAGCACTAGCTTCCCTACCATTACAGAAGTTAATTACCTAGAAAATTACTAGAAAACCAGCAGCGTAATGTGAATTTTAGCTTCCAATTATTGTTGACTAGAAGAGATATTTGGGGTAAAATATTTTGGAGTTAGACAAATATGCACTTTTCCATGAAGCAGACTGGAAAATTGCTAGCTATTTCTGTTCTCAGTTTGATCACTGAGTAATTGTATGAATATCTCATCTAATTCAGTTAATTTGCCATGGAGAAAGCAGGCCAGGGTACTAGTCTGCCACAAAGTGGATAATCTACAGAACCACTGAAATGCTCAGATGGTAACGTCTACTGATGTA
The DNA here is from genome assembly GCA_013397775.1 of Eulacestoma nigropectus. NCBI lineage: Eukaryota > Metazoa > Chordata > Aves > Passeriformes > Eulacestoma > Eulacestoma nigropectus. Next base: position 782,010 of record VZTE01005667.1, on the reverse strand, counting down.
AAGTCTTACTGCTGTAGACCTCACCACGCACTCAGGAGTTTTTCTTGGCAGGAATGGAGCATTATCACAAAATGCAGCACTGAAGTAGTATTTTAGAAGAGCAGAGGAGAAAAGGAATTTGAGAGATACAGGGAAAGTTACATGGACAAATATACATGCCACATACACACTATATGAAAGTATAGTATAAGTAAGCACAAATAAAATTCTTACCCTAAGCTGTATTGATCTGGTTCAATCATGATTCTTCTATCAATCCTTCCCACACCAAGATTTGTCTCCACGATGCTGACAGAATGCCTCTGTCTCCTCTCATCATGCAGGGAGACTGGCATAGAGTCAAAAGAGGAATTGCTGACAATACTAGATCTAGAAGAAATTTCACTGTGACCAGAATCGGAAAAGTTATCCACAGTGCTGCTTGGAGCCAAAGTGTAGCCTGCAAAGGGAACATCACATTAATCAGAGTCTCCAAGATGCCTGCTCAGTTCTCATCAGGCAGCTGGCAATACTGCAATAAAACAAAGCTGCAATTACATTTACACAGCACTGCAAAAGATAAAGATACACAGCGAAACTGTGTGACACTGTGTCTTTGGTATCTTAGTCAGAGGTTTAAGAGTGTGGGAACATGTACTACTCATCTACAAACCAACTGCTCTCCTTTCCTCTTCTCTGCCCTCCTCCCCTAACCTTTTTTCAAATTCATCATCATACTTGTATCCTCACATTATGAAATGTTACTTCTCAAAAGTTATCTATTCAGTGCATGTACACTGTCTCCAAGACTGGAAGGAAAGAGATGCTCTATTTGAGATTACTGCTTAAAGTAATCCCAAAGACTCTGTCATACAGTGTTTCTGTTCTGCAAAGCTGCACTTCAGAGATGAACAGATACATGAAGCCCAGATGTCTGGCTGACTGCTTATTACATATTGTGGCTGAGAGACAGGTTTTCAAGCTCTCTTTGTGATACTTTGCTGACTAATTAATTCCAAATTCCATATTACCAGAATTATGGTGAAATTTGGAGGTAGGTAGCACTGACACAGCCAGACTCAGGTAAAATCTGCAAACCATGTCACAGAAGCAAATTCAGCTTTTGTTTCAGTCTTAAACTGTGCTGAATGTTCTTGCCAGCTACGTTAAAGATCATTAAACAACACGTCAACAAGTCACCACAGTTTTCATTTTTTGCTTTCACCCTACTCTTGAGTGTCAAAATTACTGCAACTGATCTACCCCAATTCACTTGCTGAGAACATGGAATTAATGTTGTCATTTTTATCTGAAAGAACGTATCATTAGCATCCTGTAACCACCAAACCAAGGATTTTTTAAAATCATGTTTATGATTTGCTTTTTGCAAAAATAAAGTGCTTTTCACACTATGAGTCAAGTACAGAATTCCAATTCCTTTTTCAAAAAATGCATAGGCCTGACCACATTTATATAAGCTCACTCTTTGCTAACGTAGCATCTGGGAGGGATAATGATGACAGCTTACAAGGACTCAAGATGATATATCCTCCACATATTATCCTCCTCCATCTGACCTTAGTAAATAACACTTCAATAGAAGTCACTTCAACCTCAATGTATATTTTACCATAATGCTATATTATGTAACTGTTAAACTGAACTTTTACGCTATTCTGAAAAGAGAATAACTTAGAAGTCACATGCAGTACATCTAGGCTATCATACTTCCAAAGTGTCTTTTTTTCTTTGTTGAAACCACATGACAATGCCTCCATACTCTGTTTTGTCAATTCATAGCCAGAACTACCATGAAAACAAACAAACAAACAAGTTTAAAAATAAATCCTTTAAAGTTCTAAATTCATTTTAAAAAATAACTCTATGAAATCACTTAAAAAGGTCTTGGTCAAGAAAGCTCCAATGTATAATACCATTCCTCAAAAATTCATACACATGATTTAAATAACCAGGCTCCTATTAAAATATTCTGTAGTATAAAATATAAATTACAATATTAAATATTCTGATTTGAATTCCAAATATCTTAAGACTTTCTGCCATACATAAGTCACATCCCATTCAGATGCATGACACAGCAAATAATTCTTCTAATAGACCGGTGTGGTCAATGCTGTACAAAGATTTTAAGTTTCAACCTGCACATCCTTTCACTGAAGGCAGGAAACACTGACCATAGGAATATTTTTTGTCAGAAGCAGCTGCAGGGAGAGTGACCTACTGTATCAAATCCTGTATCACACCAGGCTATCTTTTCTGGCTTTTGATAACCAGAGGGCTTTCAAGTACCCTTGAAATCGAGTTCACAGCTACCTTTCATGTATCCCACTCTGCACTACATTTCCTGCCCTCTTGCTGACCACATGTGACAAAAATAGGAGCAGCAGTATTGAGTGCCCAAATTCTCTCTCAGAAGCTTCCAAAGTCCATGAGTTTCAAGAAACAGGCTGAGAAATATCAAACATCTACTACCTTTCCTTGGAGAGCTCTGTGGTGAAGTAGGAGGAGAAGACAGCTGCGAAGATGCGCTTGAGACAGCGTCTTCGGATTGTTTCTTGTGACGATCCAAACTTCCTTCTTCCGATAATGAAAGGATTTTCTTTAAAGCTTGTGGGGAGTTAATGCCTTTAGGTAAGAATTAAAGTAGGCAGATGTAAAGTCCAGTATAAATACATCCTTATGTTTCACAATGCATTTATAGAGCTGACACCCCAGAGGAAGAAAAAGCTACATTTTTTTCCTGTGTATTTCTGAGTTCCTGACACCAGCTTAAATGTAGCAAAATGTTTAAACCTATTCCTGTTTAAAATATAGTGCTTTGTTTCTGCATATTAGTACAGATAGTCTTTCATTCTGGCCACTTAACATAAATACTTTGCCACAGAAAACACAGTGAAGACTTGATGTTGCAGAATACTGCCTATACAATATATAATTGAGGATATGCATGTGAATGGTTACTGAGAAACTAGAACTAAAATTAGCTTAAATACAGACACACACCCATCTCACTGGTTAGTGAAGATTTATATAGTAAGAATTCAAACTGCTCTCCTGTTTCTTTTCTATTCAGAGTAGCCTAGAAGGTCAAAGAAAGCTGGAAAGAAAACTAATAAGGATTAGGCTTGTGAAACAAGGTCATCCTGCAGCTGCCTTTCTCTCTTTCATTTTTGAGAACTATCTCTGCACCAGTTTATTTTGGGAAACTAAAGAGTAAAAACATCCTGAAGATGATTTATGATGTAAAGATCTAGGGCATCAAGAATTGCTTTTCCCAGGCCACATTTATCCATCTTTCTCTTCCCCTCCCCTCAAAAATCCACCCCTAGACACCCTTATAGGTGAAGACAGAGTTTCTCTGAGAGTTTTGCCAATGTTTGTGGTAGAGGTTATTTCCAAGCATTCGTGGACTTTATCTTTGATCTGTTGGATCACAATCCTGCTATCAATAATTTACAGCTGCCTGATCAGCATAACCTGGTCAGTTTTCAGAAACTTTGCCGCTATGAGCAAAAAATGCAGTCTATGGAGCTTCAAAGTCCTTTTAAGATTAAAATTTAATGGTAAAATCAACAAGATCTAGATGAATATTGAATTGTTTCTTGCTCATTTGCTTCTAATGCTTTGTTGCAGCCTAAGCAGTGCATGAGGAAAACCAATAAAGAGTGAAATCAGAATTAAGCTCTTGTGCAATAACCATCATGAAAAAGGAAGGGCCAGTTATGCTACACATATTTACTAGGGGTATTACCATACTTGTGATTTAAGGAGTTTGTTAATAATGCGTACACATTTCGTACACATGTTGGGACACAGATTTGGCAATCAGGGTAGAAAAAATTCCCAGTCTTCTGGTACCTTTCTGTGGAATATGGAGGCAGCAACAACTGAGTAACAACAATAAAAAAGCAAAAGGGAGGAGAAGCCAAAGGGCCAACTGTCAACGTGAAAGTTCAGACCCACATTTCTAACAGGACTGCCAGCTTGAGCAGGCCTGAATTTCACCTTAAAAATTCAACTTGTGAAGAGACACCAAAACTTCTGAGACATCTTAAGAACTCCATGTCCCTAATTCCTCTAGAAAAGTTAAGGCAAGATCCCAGGGCAAACAGTGAGAAACATTTATTCTTTCTAGCTGCTGCTAACAGGTAAATACTTATACTGATTAAATTAACAGGATGCTTTCCCTAGATTTCTTTCTTTCCATTTGTAGAGAAGAGAACTATGCCTAGATACTGCATGAATGGGCACAACCTGCATATCATACAATCAGAAAGAAAAGTCTGAACTTTATTTGATTAAAAATGTCTTCCTGACATAGGCAAACAAACTTCAGAATATTAAACCAAATTCTTCCCTGTTCCACCTACCGAATGGTGGGAGGTCTTTGACTGGCACTTTCTTGCGAGAGGGATAAAGAGACACGGCCGGGACCTGCAATGCTTGGTTTACTTTATGCTGCTGCTGCTGCTGCTGCTGCACTTTCTGCTGGATGCCCGCCCGGGGAGCCACTGGTGACGTTTCAGATTTCCCAGATCGCTTGTCTCCTGTGTTCTTCGGCACTTTGCAAGAAAGGGGACAAAACAATGAACGATTACTAGCTAAAAACACGGTGGTGTTTTAGTCTGAGCAGTGCAAAGCCCTCTGATTAACAATTAAAAGGTGCTCAAATACTCGTACAATTAATGCAGCATGATATCTTCGGACAGAAAAGATGAAAAGGAAAAGAGGGGGAGATTTAATTCCATTTAAAAGATGTACATTATCAATGAATATTTTCTTTCTCAAAATAAAGCTCTGATAAATGACCACTGCTACCAAAAGCATGACCAGAAGTTATACTGGGCTATCATAAGGACTACAAGTGATTCACATCAGACACATAATTACTAGGCTTTGCTACCCTGCAGGAAGGGAAGGGCACAAGATACAGCATTTCCTAAAATCAAAATGAAATGGATATCCAGGATAAGGTCCCCCTCTGCTGCCCCAGGTACAGCCCTCCAAATATCTCTGAAACACCTGGACATAAGAAAATCCCCTATTCCCTCAGAATAACCGTATCGCTATTCACACTAATAACCTCAGTACATCACAAATATAGAAAAACTTTTGACTCCTCCATACCCTTTGTAAAGACAAATCTAAAAAGCCATTGCACACTTCAGTGGGACATCATCTTAAAGCCTTATGACCTGTATAAATACTATGTCTCTATCCTATTTATCCACAAGATTATTTCCTGAAGATTCATAGACTTGAAAATGACTAGACAAATAATTTTCTACTTCATTGTCTAGTTACTGTTCCCAATTGCTTCACTGGACTAGAAACAGAGTTATATTGAACAGTTTTCTTGAAATCCCCAACAAACGGCAATGCTCACATGTATTGGTGGCTGGCTCACACTGCAGAGAGAGTGTCTGGAGGCTCTCTTCATCCATTTCCAGATCCAAGTTTGAGAGATACTGCTTTACTTTCCGTGCCATCTGAGCATCTTCATAGAGCTTTTTAGCATTAAGAAAGGAGCTGCGACGGACCCGCTTTTTATGCCCCCCTGTTTGTGCAACATCCAGCACAGCTGCATTGGTACTGCCCTGGCTGAGAGACCTGGAGTGAAGGGGAGAAGCGGGGGGAAGGGGGATGAAAAGAGAGCAAAGGTATGACTTAGTCCAACACGGTATCACTGTGTAAATGTAAAACGTGCAAAAGATTGCATGAATGTCAGTCTACGGTCAAAGCTTACATGCCTCATTCCAGTAGGTCAAACAGCTATAACAGATAGAAAGATGAGGGCCAGGAAATCTTTTAACTTGGTTACAGGCACTATTTTAACGGCACAGATATTTTAACCTCTTCTGCTCCAACAAGGCAATAACACTTCACACACATAGAAAAGCATTCAAGGTAGCTCTCTCACATAAGCCATCTACTGAGAGGACTGGAGCATCAGGAAAAGCTCATGCAGTAAGGCAGTGCTGACAGAAGACTATAGTTGAGGTTCAAATTCAAATACATATAAAGGAGGCATTTTGAAAGCCCTCTATGTTTTAAATCAGACTATATACAAAACATACAGCTCAGTTTTACAGAACAGAACTTCTCTGTTAACTTGCAAGACTGAAGACAATTTTGTTAAAATGATCAGCTAGTTCATGATGAAATAAATGTCATGCACATTTTAATGTATGTATATCTATATGTAAGCTATGCATTGGTCCTGAATTGTTAAGGTAAAAATGATGGCTAATTGTAATATGAAAGTAAGTTAGATGAGCAGATACTGTAAGTTTTAACTTTTGCATTTGATTGTGATAATTACTTAATAAGTATAAGGAAATTAGCAGCTATTTTCAGCTGTTGCAACCTTGTCATTTCGTAATTTCTCTTTGACTGAAAGTCACTTCCTTCAGCAATTTAAATTGGAGGTGGGGGAGAACACCCCACTTCTACCTACAACCACTTAAAGATAATTTACAGCTTTTGTGTTTCAATCTCAAATCAAAAGCACTCCTAGATTAAAATGCATTGTCAGTAAAAAAGGGTTAACGAAAGAAAAAAATGTCAAAGCACCAGAAAATTAAAGGTAGCAAGTAGGAAATAATGCAAATAGTAAAGGACGAATGAATGTCTGTGTGTGTTGTCTCCAACCACTTACCCCAAACTCCTCCATTTCTTCTTCCTGCAAGTGAGAGCCAGGAAGAATAAAGCATGGGTTTAAGAAGAGACAGAGAAAGATCACAAGCTCAGAAAGACAAAGACCAGACCTCAGGACAAGCAGTTCTGGAAGCCCACAAACATTAAAAAGAGCCTTGACTCGGGCATACAATTACAAACTCTTCTAGCTCAAATTAAGAAAAAAGAGTATGCAATAAGCTTGTCAAATATGAAGCCGAAGAGCATTCACTCTATGTTTTCTAACACAAGTAGCTGACACTGCTTCAGATAGATTACCACTTCTACTAAATCAAAATTGTAAGGCTGGCACCCATCAATGTTTCAAATAGAGTAACAGGTATGTTTTCAAGACAGTTTCTCTCCCTCCCTCCCACTGATAGAATCTCATTTTTATGAATTAACCGTCAACTACGGAATAGTAAGAAACATTTTAGAATATATCAGTAACCACAAAATGTAATAATTTCTCCAGCTTTAGACCACCACATCATGCTGGTAAACTGCTGACACACAATATTCATACTGCTCCAATAGAAGGGGCACATGAAAGCCCCTCTTGCTGACGCCTAGCCTTCTCCCAGCTGGGGAAAGCTCTGCCTGGTACAACACACTTACCTTGTTCTAAACATGAGAGCAGGATCCATGTTCACGGACGCCATGCGACCGACATGGCGTATCTCCTTCGCAATCATCCGCAGCTTCTCAAAATTCACCAGGCCCTCCACTTTAGAATCATTTCCTACAACCAACAACATCAGTGATCATGCAGGAAAGTTACTTTTTCTTAGCTAGTAAAAGATGATGTACTTCTGTTCTTACCTTCATGAAGGAACGTAAGGTCTTTTTTGATGACAGGAAACAGGGGGATAATAGGGGGCTGTAGGTTTTGGCTGTTAAGGACATTACGATATTTCGCCATATTCCTAGATGGATCAAACAAGTCCTGCAGGTCTTGAAACAGTTTCTCATACTTGCTTGGAAGCTTTTCCCAAGTAGTTCGGAGCCTTGCAACTGGTGCCAAATTCAGGCCACTTGCAACAAAAAAAGTGCAAAAAAAGTTGAAGAGCAAGAGAAAGAAACAAAAAATCCTAGAAAAGACCACGTTAAATTTTGTATCCTAGAAATACCATATGGTCAGAATATCTTAGCACAACAGTGTCAAAGTAACAGAAATTTAAAAAACTTCTTTTTGCCAGCATGTATTACAGAACAGTTAAGATCATTTTCATAAAAGCTATAAAAACCGGAGATATCTCCATGATGTAACCATAAACAGATAAAAGTTACACTTGGATGAGTAATTCAACCTTACAGAGAGTATGTATTTGTTACTTCAGAATCATGTCTGAGATTGATAAGAATATCATAATCTAAGTACCTCAGGATCACCACTTCCAGATTAACAAACTGGTGGAAAAACCATCTTCCACCTACATGAAGATGTTCAGGGGGTGACAGCACATTGACCCACCTTCTTTCTGCAAAAACCCATCTGACTTTGTTCTTTCCAGATGAAATTTTGTAACATTCTCTATACCCGAGGTTATTCTCGGGGTGTAGCTGGTACAAACCCCCTTTTTCCCCTGTAATGACATTACCTGTCTTGCTGTTGATTTCTACCTATGGGAAAGTCTGGTACCTAGAATCTTTCCTTCACTCAAGTTTTTCATAGCAGACAGGCTGCTTTTAGTTCTCACTGAGATCAGCTGAAATAGTTGAACAAAATCTCAATATTTTGATGTCTCAGAGATGCTGACTGATCATCAGCACGGATCCTTGACTTTGGAACTTGCCCCGTTTGCTGAATAGTATTCAAACCTACTCATCTTCAGGAAAAGTGTCACATTCAATCTGTTGACTGAATGTCAAGACAATGATGACAAGAGCTTGTGTCAAAGACACTGATAACATTGTCAGTTTAATGCAACTTAAGCTTTTTCATAACAGACAGTATAGGGGGGTTGTTTGGTTTCGTTTGGGTTCTAAAAAATGTGTATAAACATAGACAGAGTTTTCTCTCTTCTTTCTCATTCCAAAGCTAAGAACAGTTTTCTGAGATTTTCAGTACATTTTAAAATTCTTATTAAAAGATCTTTATTTACAAACTATTATGGGATCACAGTCTGTTATTGATTATTATCAGAGTTCCATGCAAGAAACCACTGATACAAAGAAAACCAAAGGCAACATATCATGGCTGAATGAACTCAAGATACTGGGCAGTACCTATAAAAATGAGCTGTTTTGGGGAAATTAACCTGTTCATTTGCAACAATTGTGTGGTTTTCCTGTATATACCTGCTGTTTCTTTTGGTCTTTGTCTTTAAATAAGTGCATTAGTTCCTCTAGTGCCATGTTCACCTTGTCACACTATGAGCAGTAGCTACATACCAGTAGCATTCCAAATAATATTTCACCAAACATTTCAGATTATAGAAAAGTTCAGAATACAGAAAATGCCCTCCTTAGCAGATTGCCAAGTGTTGATGTTAGCAGTATTAACTTGTTTGCTCTATTTCATTTTTTTTTAGGCTAACATAAGTAAGACTTTGCTTTTTACTTAGAAATAAAATTATTAGTGGGCAATACCTAATGATGGCAAACATCGAGTTGAAGTTCTTGCATTCTCTGCAGTGTAGAGCTATCTTAATGAAATGCTTAATGATCTTCATCCTTTTCAGCTGGTTGGTTTCTCTTAGAATCTCAGAAGCCACCCAGAATGTTTCTTGATTTATCACCTCTTCAAACCTTTTTAGATTAGTGCAACCTGTTTTTGATTTGAGTTTAAACAAGTCATCTATGTATTCCGTGGGTTCGATATTACGGAACAGCTCAAAGTTTCTCATGGAAAGTTGGGTAGCCACCTCAACAGTACTGAGCTGTAGTAGGGAAATTTGGCTTTCCCTTAGTAATTCTTGAGCATCTTCATCTGAACAAAGAGTTTCTGTTTCCATGTTGTTCTTCAGGTAATACCTGTAAAAACAAAATTCAAAAAAAGACACTAGATACAATACACCTGATTAGTGCTGAAAGTTACAGCAATGATCCAGTTGGAATCTGAGAACAAAATGAACTTCACCAGGCCTAGGTATTAATAAGAAGTTACATAAGCAGCAATGTGTTGCAAAGAAACAGAACATAAATAATTAAGTAACACTCCTTTAACAAGATTTTGACTTAATAAACTGGCATCATCAGCTTTAGCTCAGTCTCCATCTTACCTGCCACTCAGCTGTATCCTGTCAGCAAGCTTGGATAGCTGGTCAGGAAGCCTCCTTTGCTTGATGACACCCTCAGGTGTGACAGAGACTTCGCACAGTGAATATGCATCAGGGGTTGCAGTGAGAGCAAATTCCCTGATGGCCTGGATGACCACTTCCTTTGCTGTTGTGTCCTTACTGATCATTATGTAGCGACTTTGCTGGTCTGCCTTGAAAACCCGCAGAACTTGGTCTGGTAACTCTGGAAAAGAATTACACGCAAGTTATGCAATTTAGTAAGCAAAGAAAAATAAAAACTTAATGGTATAAGAACAAGCAAGTCACACTCAGTTAAATTATTAGTGTTAACAGTTTTTACTTCAGTAAAAGCTAGTTCTATTCACATCCAAGAAAAGAAGTTAGTTAGGCTATAGATGGAGCAAGCCACAAAAATATGTTAACATTTTCAAAGTTTGGACAGACAAACTAATGAGCAATCTGATTTTCACAGGTGTTGAGTCCTAAAAAATTCTGTTTAAAGTCTGAGAAAGATCCAGGACATTAAACTATCCTCTACAATGACATGTAAGAAGTTTAAGGAAATAGGTGATAGGAGTGTCAATCTTCCTAATGATGTTTCAAAGAGAAGAGATTCATTTACCTAACTCTGACACTCAACCATAGTGCCACACACAAAGGGAAGGCAGGCAATGTAAGTAGCTAGGAAGATGCCTGTATAATAGCCAGCATGCATGTGTACACAATTAAAGTGCAACAGTATTAATGCATCCAAGTACTGAATTAACAGAAATATTCTGTCATTGACACGTTTAGATCATAGTAATAAATGAGTCAGTAACAGACTGAAAACTTTGCTCTTTATTTCTCTGTGCCACTATTTTAGCAATTAAGAACTAAAGCAGCCAGGGGTAAAAAAAACCTTCACAAATATTCAAGTTCTAAATATATTCCCGTTTTAAGTGACTGATGACACGAAACTTACAGTGAACTGTTTTTTAGGAAATCTGGAAAACTACCAGACTAACACTGGATTTTATATTTCCGTAAGCTATATGGAGATACCAAATCCATACATATTTTCGTATTTCCATGCATGTATTGAAATCCAGACCCATTGATCAACTGAATTTTGGTTGTTATCACTGTATTATTAGAAAAAACTCCAAGAAGATAAATGAAATTATACAGCTATCCACCACTGGGTTTTTTAACATCAGGTATTTTTAACTGACAAGTATTTCAATTAATTTAATTTCTTCCCTCTGTTACAAATAAGCATTTCTAGTTTTGTGAGACATGACATCTAGTAATTTTTCTTTCTTTAGTATGTTTTTTTCTTAAAAATAATTATTTTTTTAAATCAAAGAGGTCATACAAGCACTAAAATATATAATAATAGAAAGCCTTCTAAATGAAGGCTTCTGAAATTACTATCCTAAAAAAATACTGGAAAAACAGTTGCCAAATGAAAGCATTAACTTTGATACAACTACAGGTTTTTTTGACAAGACCTGAATGTGCATAACATATATTCAATTTACTACAGAAAGATCTACTCAGCAGCAGACATCTTGTAACAAAAGAACAAAACTTAACACCTCCCCACTGCTCCTGCCTGTTTCCAAAATACTAATTTGGAAAGCATTAAGATAAATCTCGCTGATATGAGTTCATTTACATGTCACAAAGGCTTTTAACGCTTAAATTTATTATTTTACAAATTTCATGCAACTAAGCCTGTAACTTTTAAGCTCACAGTAGTTTTTTGCAGCTTGAGAAGCAGTAATACCAAAACACACCAGAACTGTGTGATTACATCATCAGTTACACACAAAGGATATCATAACAGGCCAGGTTTTAGCCCTTCCTAAGCACTTGAGTCAAATGTGCAAATACTTTATAACAAGAAAGCCAATTTTGCCTTTTATCACCAACTCTACACTGACACATCTTCCTTCAGTAATTAGCTGAAGAGGGATACAGAGCAGAATATTTTCTGCAATATTTTCTACATTTTTTGACATCTGGAGGAAGGCAGATGCCAAAGACAGCCTTTGAGAGTCGTTACTAAAAACAGACCCTTCTCTAGATCTTGCTGCCTCTTGCTGTTACAGAAATACTTGCCACTCAAAGAAATGCTATGAAGTTGGGAAGCTACTGTAAACAATACCAAGGTGAGAAATTCTTTAATTGTCCCTAGAAATAAAGCGTTTTGTGCAACAAGAAAATAACCTGCTCTGCTGGATCAATGAAGTCAGTATGAAGAAATGCAGAGGGCAGCAAACAGAGGAGTCTTTGCACTGCATTTTACCACCCAATTTCTCAGGCTGCTTACCTATCAGAGCTGGGAGCAAAAGCTCAACACAGAATACGGAGACGTCTGCCAGCAAGTGCATGATTACAGCTATAGCAATGGTATAAAGTAATTCAGCCCAATAATTTTTAAATAAAACACTTGAAGAGAATCATAATCACCCCCCTTCACTGCAGTTCAGAAAAGGAAACTGGAGTGGCAGGCTGAAGAATGCAATGCCGTATGATAGGAATCTATTCCCTTAGAAAGATTGTGAGGGGAAAGAAAAAATACCAGTGACTGGCAGTTCATCATTACTCTATTATTTTGACTTCAAATCAAATAGCAAAGGCAGCACAAGAAAAGAGAAATCAAAGTGCTATTGAACATTTAAAAATAAAGCTTTAAAAGTATATTTGAGACAGCCTGAGCCAATCAGAAGAGAAACTAAAATGACTCCTTGCAGATTTCAAGCTGTTCACACTTTCTCCTCAAAGACTACTCTTCTAAAAGGAGCAAGTTGTTTTATTTTCTATCCTGAGGGATGTTTCTCCAAGCCTCAAAGGACAGCTGCTCTACCACTTTCTCTTTCTCCTCCAGTGCATTCAATTTCTTGCAATCTGCCTCCATTTCCATCTTTAATTTAGACCAAGATAGTAAAAGTAATTAAAATTGCAGGCTTTCATTTTTTCCAAGTCTTGAAATATATAGAGCTATAATTCAACTCTTCTGTCTACAACGCAACCATCTCTAAAGCCCTTAAGGTATGTTTTTCATTTCAAGTGCCCTTTTCCTTCCTTTCAACACAGGAAAAAAAATTTTGCCTGAAAATTACTTTAAAAATATTCAGTGTGTGGACATTCAGGCAAATTTTAAGCAAAGGAAAAATAAAACTTTTTTTTTTTAATTGAGGAAGAAATAAATTTTCTACAAAGATACAGAAAAACTGTTAAAACATCGGAGCAATGATCTCCCTTCCTCAATGAAAAATGCAAACAGTTGAACCTTATTGATTTATTAAGCTTCTCTGAACTCCATCTGTGACTGAAGGGTCTTTAGGCCTGCAATGGCTTTGCTTCTCATGAAAGTTTGTTCAAGCTGTGTGAGTCAGCAATGCCCAAAGCTCTGGAAGTTGGCCAGTTGCTGCCCTTGGCATTAGGGGCACACGGATTACCTAGAACTGTCTGGTCTGGGTAAGTGGCAAACTAGAGAATGGAATCTTCACTCATTTATAGAAAAAGTCCTCATGGAAAGCTAGGCTCTTACTGATAAAGAATATCTTCACGGTACTGGACACCAGTCATTAGACAAAATACAAAAAAAATCCATCTTCCAAGTCTCTCAAGATCAAGCTCAGACACTGGGGCAAAAATCACAAACCACCTCCTTGCAGTCTCCCCTAGCCCTAAAACACTTGAGATGAAGTAAGTAATGCTCAGTATGACAGTTTCAAGCACAGTGATTGCACCAACTTGGCCAGTGTGTAGGCTGATACTTAAGCACCATCCATGCAGGTAATGTTTGAAATCCCTCAGTCTTAGGAGGGCACTGAATTTTCAGTTCTACTTTTGAGAAATTCTCTAAAGGTTAGGCTAAAATAACCAAGTGCCTGCAGAGCTACCATCACCATATCCTCCTCCAGCAGCTATATTTTAATAGCAAAGATCTGGATACTTAGCTCAGGAAAGGTTTCCCACTAAGAACCTTCCTGCAGCCAGATAAGAGCCCAAATCCCAACTCTACCAGGAGCTCCAGCTAAACCCTTCTTATAAGATAAGGCTCTCAAGTTTCTCATACTCTCCCCCTATTTCTCCCTCACTCACCCTCCTGTGCTTTGATCCTCTCTAAATGTGTTCATTTTTTATCTATTTCAGAAAGGGATTTTATATTCAAAGAATTTGGCATACAGCTGTAGGGCAGGGTGACTAATAGGAAACTCTTAAACTCTGTCCCTTACAAATGTAGTACAAATTATGTAAGTCTGCTGAGAAAAAGACTGAAATACATACTTTGTGTCCCAGTCCAATGTCCTTTCCCTTTACTATAAGCTAATGATCTGCTATGCTATTTGAAAATATTGCAGTGTTGTAAACAATGATCAATCGAGGCAAATTATAAAATACCAAGCAAACCAGGTTTTTACCAAGAATATTCAATCAGTAAGAAGCACTCTGTATACAGCATACTTGAAAATGAGACATCTATTATATGAGGGTAAAGTACATTTTAGCAAATGTAATAAATCCTAATGCATGAATATGTAGCTAATTTGCATGTGACAGCAAACAGTTAATAAAAACTCACATGCCTCTTCAGACTCTACAAACCCCCACAAAAAACCTGAACTACAAAAGGAAATAAATAGGTCAAGAACAACAACAAAAAGAGGATCCTTACCTGGAGTAGTATTAAAGTCTAAGATGCGGTGATGAGACTGCAGTAGATCGGGATTACTGGATGACAGGGTTCCACTGACAGGTAAAGCAGGAGGAATGTGCTTTGTTTGCCTCAGTCCCACAATGCTGTCATCCTGAGACTGGCCAATTCCAATGTCACTGCATCCAGAAAGAAATAAAATCAGGACTTACAGACATTCAGAGCTTGGCTATACTAGAGGGATTCAGGGATGTCTCTATTGCTACATTTTCCGTCTTTCAATTGTTACTACAGCAATTGCTATTTAGAAGTCAAAGTGCTCCAGACAACAGGACTTGCTTTGTCAACAGTCCACTCAAGAGTGACTCGATTTGCCTGCTCGCAGTGCCGGAAGATCCTGACCACTAAGCTCTGAGTAGTTGCTACGCTCCTTATTTTTTAATGATTTTGGCCAAGATGTTTGTTCAAAAGGTGGTACACACCTCATCATTCTTGCACCACCCCATCACCCAAACTTTGAGTAAACTGCTGTCTCCTCAGTGCTGTTTTCAGGCCTGAACTTCATAGGTATCTTACCCCTTCGCAGACAGGATTTGCAACCTGTGATATATTGTAGCTATACTATATAAAGGATCATTTTAGATCATTTGGTTTTCCCACCCTGTATCACTTCCCTGAGTTTCTCTTCACTCAGTGTGACTGAAGTGATGTCAGGTCAGGCTAAGCTAAACAGCTGCACTTGGGTGCTATCAGTATCCTCTCCAAAGTACCTGACAGCTGTATATAAAGTGTTCTGCGATAAAGGTGGAGAGTTTTGTCCATTAAATTGTGTAAGGCAGGGTCCCACAGGAGGTCAGTAGTGCCAGACGGATCAGAGACAGAGCTATCATCATATTATAGTAGGCACTGATTTGCTTATTGCTTTTGCGTTCATAATAAAGTGAAGCAGTACAACTGCTACAGGAGGTAGAGCTGGAGACAGCCACTGAACTTTTCTCTAAATATACAGATTAAAATCCTTAATAAAATACTCAGAGGCCATAAAATGTTGAATAGCAGTCATTATAGAAAGTGAAAAGCATTAAAAATATAACAAGTATAGGCAAGGCCTTTCTAAAAGCCAAGCACATCTAAATCTGTATCTATACATTTAAGTAAAGCATAAACCAGAACTCAGACTTCATTGCAAATGTTACAGCTAAGTCAGTCTAATAAATTAAATGATACAACACAAACGACCACTTGTACCCTAATGCTGGGCACTTAAGCCTTTGTCTAGTGCTCTATCCATCCTCAGAACACCTAAACAGAAGTAATAAAGGGCTAGATAATTACCCTGATAGCTGTTACAGCACCAATATTCTTTTGTGCTTACCAATGAATAACTTTACACAGTACACTCTTGTACCGCTTCTTTAAGTGCTATGAATTGAACAGGAGTCTGGAAAGCTAGAACAGTATCTGAGCACTTAAGACACATTTTTGATTATATGGATACAAGTGCTTTTGAGAAGGCAATGTATGGTATCTCTACGTTGTGTTTGTGTTTTCTCATTGTTTTGTTTTTAAAAAGCAAGTTAACTCTGTATTACCAAAATACTTTTATGAAGTGTAAACCTCAAGCCATGAGAGTGACAGAAACACTCAAGTACACTGGAAAAAGTTACAGGATTCTCGCTTAATCAGAAGTTAAGGTGAATCTGAACATTTATATTTTTGTACTTCCACATCAAGCACAAAATACTGTGACAAGCACTGATGACCTACTCAGCACACAGCACTTTCATGCTAAGCCACAAGCAAGTCTTTCACTACAACCAAAAGAATTGCCAGCAATCGATATCATGTCTTTCAAGTAGGAACCACCACACATCAAAAAAAAAAAAAAAAAAAAAAAAGAGTGTAAACAAAAAATCCAGCAGCCCTTGTACCTCAAAATGCTTCTGGGTGGTTCTAAACTACCATATACCAGACTTCATAAGTGTGCCAACAACAGTATTTTCTCTAAATTCAAATCAAATGAAGACAATGTGACTCTTGTCTTAATAGTTTCACTTGCATTATGCATTCCTTTTGCAGTTTGCCAGTTTTATATAATCTTTTACCTATCCTGTGCGTCATGACTAGAGCAGCTTCAGTAAAGTGGATCAACTCTGAAAATGTTAGGTTTAAAAGGGTCTAAAATTGTGCTCAATTCTAAGTCTTCATATAAGAAATTGAAAAGCATTTACTTTACACTCCGTTTATTTTTAAAATTTAAATTAGAATCTGAGTGAGTTCTAACTTATGCAAACAAGTCACGAACCCTAAAAATATCAGATACAAAGAGCAACACTAAAAAAATCCAGGTCCCATGAAGATCTACTGTTAGGTAAAATATTTTATTATGCCAATGAAAGGAGATTGTGGTTTTAAGGAAACAGCTTTTCTATTGCTTTCTGTATGCATCTGCCATACAGGGAGGTAGCATATTAACTAAGAAATAACTTTCCTGTTGAATGACAAACAGGGTAGAAGGGATAATGAAATGAGAAGTATCTGAATGTGTCTTCCCTCAGAACACAAAATCCTGTGCATCCCACTGCAGGGCTGCAGAGAGGAGAGACAGGTGTCTGGGGTGCTGCAGTATGGACCAGGCAGAACTTTACGAGAGAGGGAGGTGGGGATTGTGTTTAATCTTTTTTTGGAGCAACTGAGCCTACAGACCACAAAACCACTCCGCATCAGAAAAGTAAATAAAGAGCTCCAGTGGAGGCTGTACCCCAGAAGAACCCTTCAAGAGACGTCTTACAGACAGCAAAGAGAAGGAGATTTCCCCGGAGGTGCAGAGGAAATGCGGCTGTTTTATCAGTTTGGGAAGTTACTTGACTTTACTGGACTAAACAACAAGACTGAAGGAATGCATTACCTCCTGCTCAAACTGATTCATCTTTGATACAGATTTAATGTCTCATGAAGCAGACAAGCTCCGTCTAAGACTGACCTCATTCTGGTTTAAAGATTGGTTTTGTCTGGGTACCTCCTCGAGGCATTGGACACTTCTGCAGCCTTCACACTCAAAAAACTGTGGACAGTTTCACCTCTTAAGATAGCTGAGTCATGAAGTCTTTAAATGCCTACTTTAACTAATGAGTAAATCAGCTTTTTCACCCTCTTGATTTTTTTTATATGCAAAAACATGAGACTAGGTAAAGTCCCTTAACATATGCCACACTAGTAATTACGAGGCAGAATGAGATTGATGCTTCTACACAATAGGGGAAAGAAAATCACAAACACCAAAGTCTATAGCTACAGATCTCTAGCTACAGTTTCTCTACAGGAGAAACTGTGCAGGCAAGAACAACTAAATGTCAACAGGCTTTGCAGACAAATTGCTATATATAACACATGAAGTAGAGCTAGCAAAAAGAAAATAGGTCAAGTTTTTCTGAATCTTACCCAAAGAGGTCCCTGCACAGAAAAAGTGTAAAAATGAAAGAAAATAAAGAAAAAAGAGAAAAACCAACTTGAAAATTTTACGCAAATGCTATGAACCATAGTGACCAATGCAGAATATCAGATCTAACTATGCACAGCTCATCAGAGAAACAAACATGCAAGACCAGTGAAATAAAGGAAAACATGCTAAAGACAAACAACACAAAAAGAGGATTTACAGATTCTCCTCTACTGAAAGGTATTGCCATCAATTTAAGAAACATCCATTATTTGCATATAATAATTTATATTAATTTAATCTTTCTATTACTAACATTCTATATATAATGTTTCAGAACAGTTTTTATTTAGTAGGGAATATCTAACATTTACTAGAGAGGGAGGTGGTTAAGCAAAGTTTAGGAAACTTTTTAAAGCAATAGCAGGGAAAAAGTCCAACATTTTCAGCACAAGTGTCTTTTTTATGAATTTACACGGAATAGTTTCTTCCTTAGTACGACACAGGAAAGAAAAATGCAAGAGAAAACACTTATCACACAACTACCCTCTACAATTCATTTTCCCCTCATCGATACCATCTGCCTTGGCCAAGAACCAGGTTCCCATAGTATCATACAAAATTCACTCTCCTATTGTTGCCAGCACTTCTCAGAACTCTATTTCTAAAATGTGTTCATAGAATAAAAGCTATCAGATAGCATATTTAGCTATCATTAAAAAAAAAACCCAACAACACAATTCTATCAAAGAACCCAAGTTAAAATTTTAACCTCAGTCTCTCTTAGAGCAGTACACAGAAATTCTTATAGACCACTGGAATGTGGATACATTGGAATCATTGCTCATACTAACCCTTTGCAAGTAACCTGCTTGCAGAATTATTCTGAAATAATTTCAGTTAACAGTCCTCTTAAAAGAAAACAGGAAATGACAAAGTATTCTTTAAGTATTCTTCATCAATAAGAAACAAAATACATCCAAATCGATGTCAGGAGCTGCACTGTTAGCAGCCTATGCTTGTTCAAATATTCAGAACCGTTTTTTCTGGGTTTTTTTTAGATGTAAGCATGATTTGTACTAATAAATTAAGAAGTATAATCACAAACTCTAAGTTCATTAGAAATTCTTAGAATTTCACGCAGAGGAAATATTTAGGAGGAAATAAACTCACTTGTATGGTTTCTGAGGCAGAATACTGATTCGAGTCTTGTCAAGTATCTTCTTTAACTTATTTCTTCCCCCAACTGTGTTGGCTTTACTTTTCTTATTCACTTTTTCTAATCCTATTACCTGCTCCACATCAACAGCAAGGTCAGGGATGGAATAACGACTCGCCTTTTTAATGTCACCTATTTTAGGCAGGTGGGGAGCACCATTTCTTTTTTCCTCTGACAACCGTGTTAAGAGTTCTTTAAAAACTGCACAAGACAGGAAAACGGAGGGAAGAAAAAGGACAAAAATGTAAAAGAAAGCTCTGTGCACCAGACCAGTTTAATAATAATCATTAAAAAAAAAATTAAGATATTCTGTCAATTCCAGTATTAAATTAATTTAGGTATAAGACACTAAGAACATTTTTGCTTTCAAAAATTACATTCATTTTCTGTAGTATGAATCACAAAAACAGTTAATTGGCCCAGCCTAGAACAGAACTACACAAGTGCCAACATGGTTACACGGATGGTATCAACAGAAGGAAGAATTTGACTTTTCAGCCTAAGGACAAAAGCTTCTGCAGAATAGCAGCATGTATAAAAACAGCACGTTAGACAAAAGTGAGATAGAAAAATGAAAATGAGAAGGAAGGTTTATACAGATTGGCAGCAAGAAAAGCTCTCTAATGTACAAGAAATTATTAGCAACAGGATCAAAAAAATCAGAGGGGAAACAGCAACAAAGTCATAAGGTAAATACAACAAAGCAGAAGATTACTGAGACACCTTGGATGTTTGACAGGGCTCTTGTATCCATCTGCCAGAAATACCAAAAAGCCGCTCATTCTCCCTCAGCTCCCTAGCAAAGAGTCATCTCTGAGGCAGAAATATCTGATAAATTTGGAAATCAGTTCTTCTACTGCAACTCTGAGCCTCAAAAAAAAGCCAATATATTTAAAGAAATCAAACAAAACTGAACTGGAGAGCAAGTCATGTATTCTGAGTGTTAGAGGAACTCTCCATACAAAAGGGAAAAATCCTCTAGTGAGTTGATTTCTAATAATAAATGAAAAGTGATAATTAAAACTAAGTAATTGTAGAAAACCACAGGAACAAGGGCAACTAGCTAAGGATGAGTATTAGGGGCTATGTTTTACTGTTATTTATTAGTTTTGTCCTTAACGTTCTCTAATATCCAGAGGTACAACAAATTACCAAGAGACTTCAAAAGCTTGAAATAAGACACACAAAAGTGGAGGAGAGTTAATTCCAGCCAATAACTGTACTCTTGAATAGGACTTGCAGGCTGGAGAGGAAAATTAGATACAGGAGATGCTGTTGAAAAAAAGAAAATCTCCTTTTATTATTTGTGGAGAAGGAATTCTGCATGCAATACACAGAAAATAACTGCTTTGAGACTGTACTGTAATCTGATTTCAGTATTTGCACTGGAGCCACAAGATAGAAAAAAGATTAGAAAAACACAGCTTCTGAAGAAAGGAAGAAATCAGGTTTGATCTTTAACATAGTAAAGCAACACATGAGATTCAAACACCCAGAGAAGGATGGTTACAGAACTTACACATAGAGAAATGAGAACATCCTGCTAAAGAAGCATATGCAGATATATTAAGAAATGTCTTAATTATTAGAAACAATTGAAATATTAGAATCTTTACTGCAAAGCAAAAAAAAAAAAAAAATCCCCAGGAAACAGATTTGACCAATGACTTTTGGAGATAACCAAAACGCAAATGAAGTCTTCAGTTAGTACAGTGACATGCCATGGTAATATTCTGCCCTACTTACCTGTGATGAAGAACCTGATCCTGAAAGAGATACTCAGGGAATACATCACTAGATTGTGTAAGTAATCCAAGTATCCAGTGGTTAAAAAAACCAAACCAAACTGGCAATCTGTTAATTACTTATGATGCTAACTGAGGTCCTGAGCTGCTTGAAGACTCTTCCATGCCTACTTTAGTACTTGTTAGAGGGAAAAATGTAGAGAACAGATATAGAGGGTAGCAAGAATCTTTTCACCTAGCTGGCAGGAAAGGTTGTAATAGCCTTGAGCTTTTTACACTCAGAGTGGACTGAAGAACTATGAGTCAATTCAGCAGGAAGAATAAGACCACTGAGCAACTGAAATGCCTGAAGAGGATTCTTTCTTGAGAGAGAACTAAATGTTATATTCAAGTATTTTTTAAGTTTGAGCTACATGGTCACAATAGTTCCCCTTAATCCAGAAACATACACTTGTGAGAGTGAAGTCACTTCATATAAGCCCCTACTCATAAATTTTTCTTTGAAATTATGAACCAAGGTATTTTAGCACCTTCATGTTTCCGTTTTCTATTCCCTCCAGTACAAAACAGTTTCAAACAAAACTATTTTAAACTTTAAAAAAGGTAATTTAGGTCTCTATTAAAACTAGAACAAACAGTGCAGGCAAACTTACCAAATAAATTGGTTTTCACAGTGATAGACAGATGAGTGTTATTTCTAAGGATTTCCATGGCTTTTGTCAGCTGAATGTTTTCGAAGTTTTGACCGTTCACTTCCAATATCTAAAAATTCAAATAAGTAATGTTATTTTCATGTAGTGAAAGAAAGGAAACAATAATAAGGGGGGAGGGTGAGGATGGTAATGGATGGACACATTTTAAAATTACATACCTGGTCACCACGTTTCAAGCCTGC
Organism: Eulacestoma nigropectus; assembly: GCA_013397775.1. Classification (NCBI taxonomy): domain Eukaryota; kingdom Metazoa; phylum Chordata; class Aves; order Passeriformes; genus Eulacestoma; species Eulacestoma nigropectus. Next base: position 760,144 of record VZTE01005667.1, on the reverse strand, counting down.
TTCTGTAGCTTTGCTACCAAAATCTACACTGTCAACAAAGATTCCAAATCCCTTTTCTGACCCTCCCAGCAAGATAAAAGGCAAAGGGGCTTCTCGAGATGGCTTTGTTAAGGTTATCAATCTTCGTTTAGCTTTAGCAGCACAAGCAATATTTAACAGCCTCAAATGTCCACCCATTTTCTACAAGAGAAAAGCATAATAAGTTATATATAACAACAACCTGGCTAGTCCCTGTCATCCCAAATTGTCAGAAAAAACCCCTCACACTTACCTCCCTCTCCAAATTGTTCTCAAATTCTTCCAAAAATCGAGTCATAGCAGGATCTCCTTCAAAATCATTGAAGTGATTGTTCACCCACAACAATACTACCCGTGTAACCTGAAAATTCATCAATATTATAAATATTTTCCTGTAATACTCAGAACAACACTGTTGCCAAGTCCTTTAAAAATACTCTTCCTTAAAGGCCCTGTAAATTTCCACTGGAACTTTAAATAATATATATACATATATACATACCTCCAAATCAAACTTCACTAATATGCAATTAGTTATCAAAAAAAAATTAAGTATTATAATTGTTTCCACTTGTATAAGCAATTGTATGCTGTATTTCATAATGAACACGACAAGTCAGAAAACAGTGGCTGTATCAAATTTGATTAAGTAGGGAACAGTGCACACAGGTAGAAGGCAACAAGGTAGATCCATTTCTGACTTGTAACAATTTCCTGTTCATGTACATTTCCAAATCTGCTTAATTCTTCAAGCACATGATCACAAAGCTTATGATGCGGCTTAATATTGGCTCTTGAATCTCGTAAGTCTTTAGACGTGCCACCATGAACTTCATTTGGCATTTACCTCTATAGAAGAGCTACTGTACGTTTAGAGAGGCAGGAAAAACAAAGTATTGCAAGAAACAGGAAAGAGGCTTTAACAGCAAAAACATGCAGTTCCTTCCCTCAGAGCCAATCTTTCCATTTACTCCTCCTTCTTTCTCTCCACCGGCTACTGCCCTCAAGTAATTATAATGATCAAGTTGAGAAGAATCTTAGCTGGTATTTTACAGTTTGTCAGGAAAAAACTCTAAAGGAATACTATTAATCAATACTAATGAAGATAAAGCCACAAAATAAGAGCTGCATTTTTTAAAATTATATGTTTTTACTATAATAGTCTCTCTTTTAGTATGTGATTTGACCTGGAACATCAGCAGCACTTGTCCTGACAAAACAAAAGAGTTTTGGTGTCTTGAATTAATATCGATTCCTGCTATTTTTAGAAGTTGCTGAATCCAAAACAGTTGTGCCACTCAATGCTACCTCTAAAAATACAGCTGAATTTCTTCTTTTATGCTGGGAAAGTAGGTCAGTAGGGACAAATCTCTAAACATTTCAAAACCTAGAGCTTAAGAACAAAGTCTCATAAATTTTAACCAGCTAGCGCTAATCTCTGGTCATTCTTTGTGTCTGCACAAAATCTAAACCTCTGCAGCCTCATGTGCTAAAGGTCTGACACCAGGCACGCAAAACCAACCCCTGCCACCCTCAGTTTCTAAGTACTTTTACTCCAGAAAAGCAAATGAATTCAGAAAGATTGCTGAAATTAATGACCAAACTAATCAAGCACTTCAGAACTCCTCAAGTTCAGATTCTAACTGAAGGCAACTACCCAGCTCCATGTGCTGCAGCTCCCAGCCACAGGAACATACTTGATATTTTTGCACCTTTGAAATTGAAGATGAACTTCATTCCTGTTAAAGAGCTCTGACATTTTTCCTTACTGTGGATGACATTGGAAGATCCAGACAATGTCTGGTTAAATTTAGGGTAATTGCAGATTATTAAAATTGTCTGGGAAGTTGCAATGTATTTTAAACTTCTGCAGAAACAGCTTCACTGTCAATGCTGCTTTTAAAATTGGGACTTACTCATCTACACCCAAAGGACACTGAGCTGGGAGGAGTTGAACGCTGACTTTCAGAGGAATGCCATTGCTTGTGTCACAAATCAGGAACAGCATTAAAAGAGGATTAAAGCTGTAAAATCAAGTAACATGCTGCTGGGCAAAATAATCGCTATGGCTGGATGTCCAGTGTCCCACTCTGAGTACTCCTGAGTACTGACCATCCCCAGGAAGTTTTACTCACTCCTTTCGCTCTCCTCACTGCCAATCAGCCCCCAGTACAAAACAGCCAAAATCCTCCTAATTCCTTATTCCCTACTTGCTTATCTCCACTCGTCCCAAGCTGTTCTCTGCCTCTTGCCTTTCTGTCAGTGCTACTGGAGGTCACAAAAAGTTGGTTATTGAGGCAGCAGAACAAAGAGCTGTTCCGTGTTCAGACTGATACAAGCAACTGTGCTGGCTCATGCTTTTGGAAGCTGAGGGGATTGTCCATTGGAGAACAAGCAACATAAATTTAAAGATGAACTTCAGTATCATAGTTCTGAACAGTATTAGCTGCAAAACCTATCTTCTGTCAAATATAAGATCCTTCCCTCAAGGCACAGCTATACTAACATTTCTGGAAGAAATACCCAGATTTAAATAAAAGCTGAAAACCAAATTTCTCTTTCACTGTACTAATATAATTCCCTTGGTTTCAAACATACAAAAAGAAAAGGGCATGTGGAAATTTTTAGTAATTTTTTTACATAAGAAAAAGTTGCATACAAGAAGAAATAAAGCAATACAGTTTGAAGCACAATAAAGCCTCAATAGACAGTGCACCAAAACTCGCTATGCCATATTCTTCCATCATGGACATTTTGTTTAGGGAAGAGGATATTTGATTGCTTTCTTGTGTTTGGGTTGGGCTTGGTAGCTTTTTTTTTAATGCTACACAAAGCATAACAGATTCTTAACAATGCATGAATTTTCTAGTCTCTTTTAAAAAAAATCACAACATGTTTGCCAAGTTGAATTAACTAGTATTATGTACAGAAAACACAGAACTTAGTTATATGCTCAAACTTGGAGACGCAATAAAATTCTACCGAATTACATTAAATAAAAATAGTCACGATTAGAAAAAAGCTTTCTGTATACCTGCAAGCAACTAAGTTGTAAAAACACAGCAAGGTAAAACATGGGCAATTTACCTTGCCTGAACACAGTAACATTTGAATAAAATATGGAAAAATATGTTCTTAGTTTCAGCCATACATTCTGCCATTAAAATATGTCACCAGCTATTTGTGTCTTGCTCAATTTAGTCATTCTCTCTAAAGCATATTTTATTCTTATTAGCTCATATTTCAATGCAAATGGTAATAGTACACAATTCAGGAGATTTTCACCTTATCCCTGAGGCTGGGGTCATTGAACCACTCCAACAACTTCTTGCCCACTTCCATTGGGCTGGAAAGAAAGGTCCTATATGTTAACAGGAAGTCTTCTATAAATGTTGGGTCTACCACAGAGTGCTCTTCCACCAAATGCATTGTTAACCTTTCAGCTGTTCCCTATTGAAAACAAAAAATTGAAAAAAATCATAGTTATTAACACAGATTTTCAACACATGCAAATTTGTTTTCTTGTAACATACTGAAGACTCATCACACTAGAAAGAATACTGCCATCCATTAACTGACGAGCTAAGCAAACATAACAGCTTGACCACTGTGATAAGAAATGTAAAAAATTATGTCATTAATCTCTATAGAAATCACCTAGTTGTCAATGTGCATAATTATAAAGAAAATACAGACATATTAACAGTCCATTTTCAAATATTTATTTCTACAATATATATCTCAACTAACCCTGGACCTAACTTGCCAAGTTAAGAGGTTTACAGAACACAGACTTTTGCAAGAGACTCTCTCTTTTCCTTTTACCTTGATGACAATGTGACCTTTTCTTGTTCCAGTGCGGTCAAGCTCCCTGTGCTCCTTCACCATCACAATCTCCCCTTCCTCTTCCACTTTCTGCATGTTCTTCTCCACTTGATTGAGGATGCGGCAATAATCTTGCTGGGCTATACAAACAAACTGGAAAGAATCACCGCGCACCAGTATTAAAAGGTAAAATCTGCAGAAAAGCATTTAGACTTAAGGTGCAAGTACTCTATCGATAGACAAGATAAAGTAGCTCCTCAACCTGCAGTCAGTCAAATTTGTCTTTCCCACAGTTCAGCTATAGCAAGCAGATGAACAGACAAACACAGTACTGACACTACAATCCTGCAGTTAGAGGAGACCGAGATCCATCAGAGCAATATGATTTAGTATTCTCAGCCATTTTCGTGCAGCTGCTTTGACCTCCCCACTGCTGGAAATGAAGCTCAGTGTCCTAGGCAGTCCTTTTTTCGTACATGCAAGCTTCTTTGAGATGTTTAGAAGGGTTAGAAGATTGAAGTGAAAACCTAGCTTTTATTTTTTGTGCCTATTATTTTGGTAAATAATCTTCATTTTTTATAGCTATTATTATTGAAGTCAATTATTAAGAAAACTAACATTTATTTAATTAATGAGTGCAGGCACACAGAAACAAATTGCTTCTGGATTAAAGCATACAGCAGGAAAATTATTTTCTGCGACCATCAGTTCAGCCAAGAATAAGTGCAAGAATCAATATCTTAGGGATATTCCCGATACCTACACTACGCAAATATAATTAAGACCAAACATAACAAATTAGAAAAAGACAACATTGTACACAAATTGTTATACCTTTGTCTCTTTTGGGGGGCAAGATTAAACTGCTTTATTATATGAATTTGGGTATTTAACTGAGAGGAAGTAGTGTTTCTTCTGACTGAAAAGTTGTTAAATCCTCATGTACATACGTAGGAGAAAGGCACAACAATCAGAGACAGTATTCCCTCTTTAAATTCATTTACACACCCTTTCTTTTTTCCAGCAGCTAGTAGTAGCTGAAACAGAAGTCTCACAGTTTGGATTTGTTGAAAACATTACCCTAACAAGAAACCATTTATGCACATTTTGGAAGTTAGATGGACAGGCTAAACCAGGTGACTCTATTACCACACATTTACACCCCTTTCAAAGGTCATCTACTTGAAGCTAGTTAGCCATCAGGACCAAGCAAAATGCTTAATTCACCCAAGGCTCTGCTATTATTTTCTGGATGGGAATAAGCAAATAGCAACCGCATACCCAGATTCAGCCAGTAGTTTATGCTACGAAAACCATTCTTTACATCTGACTGCTTTTATTACAGCAAACATCAAGCCTTTTTCCTTGAAAGGTCAGATTAGCCAAAATTAGATTTTTCACTCAAACCACGGGAGATAAAAGTTTGTATTACTCTGATATTCAGTAGCTGAGTTGAGTAAGGAAGAATGGCTGTTTGCTGCAGAAGTAAAAGAGCCTGTAATGGCTAATGGACCTTGAGATCCTACTAAGGAACACTGGAAGCAATGGATGTATGGAAGAGGCTGATGGCCCTCACATTCTGGAAAAAGCATGTAGACAAACATCTTTATCCAAAATGATTCCTTAACCAGATAAAGATAACTCCATTTCCCAGACTGTGGGTATGCAGGAGCCATATTGCCCAACTATTGTGTCCAGGGTTACCCACTGGAGATTTTACATATTTTCAGTTTAAAATAAAACTGGGTTTCGTTATTGAGTTGCACTACATCTATGTGGGTGTGAATTTGCGTGTATCACAGACACTCTACCTGGCAGTCATCCACTTTGGTTCTCATAACTCCTTTCATATATTCCTTTTCCATGGTGGGGGATACACCAAAACTGTTCCCCATGCACAGTATCTCTGTTCTCCCATCAGGATACGTCACCTCCACAGAGCCATTCAAAATGACTGACCAGGAATCCAGCTACAAAGCAAACATTGCAGGACACATGAAGACCAAATCACTTAACTTTGTAATATCATACTATATAAATACAACTCTCACAACTGTTCTAAAGCAAAAGTTATTTTTTAGCACCTATTAAAAAGTTTACAAGCTCATTTTCCTTAAATGTACAGCTATTTCTAGCTCAAGAAAACTGGGATCTTTAAGAGGTAATGTAGGACTGTGAAAAAAAAAAATAAAGGGAGTTTTAAAACAGCACTTGAACACTGAAATAAATCAGCTCAAACAGGCAGGAAGCATTTTGTACAGTACAGAGAATGTTTTCTTTTGTTTTTATTGCTTAATAAACGTGTGAGTCCTTAAACAAAAGCTTTCAGAAAATCCAGAACAAAAGGAGGCTTGATTTACCTGAATGTTGCCTTTTTTTTTTTTTTTTTTTTTTTGTCTTTA
>VZTE01005667.1:729242-753875 GCA_013397775.1 Eulacestoma nigropectus | reverse complement strand
TTTTTTTTTATTTTTTTTTTTTTTACGTAACAAAAGAGGACCTTAACCGTGTGGAATCTGGGATGTTTGGTATAATAGGAGAGTCAAAAGCAACTTCTACTGACCTCTTCCCCATCGTTTAGTACAATAGTTCCTGCTCTCTCCACAACTGCAAACACCATCACAGCACAGAGCTCTCTCCTCACTGACATTGTCATGTTGGCAAAAGCAGGCAATTGATGCATGAATTCCAGTAGTTGTTCTGAAGGAGAAAAAGCCCACTGAGTCGTGCATGTCAAAACAACAAAGCACAGTAAAGACAGTTCTTCAGCAAGATGCCTGAGGCTGCCTAAGCTAAAATGCTGCACAATCGTTTCTGTATACTAATAAATCATGCACAGTGGCCTGTTTTAATTACTGAGTATTTTGTAGACACAGACTGGCTGGTCATATCATCAATAGAAACCCTGCAAAGTAAAAGTCAGCATAATGGAAGAATTGTAATGCAACCAAGAGCTCTGAATACAACCAATGATATTTGTAATACTCCAGTCAGGGCAATAATTTCATGATGACTAGAAAAGGACTACATAAAACACAGCAAGACAGACAAATTTCACAAAACTGAGCAAGTTGTTTGGCAAAGCCATCCCCTCCTAGTTTAGGCTTAACAGTAAATTGTACTTGATCATTGTCTGGTGGTTTCACAAAGTTCCTCTCAGATGGACCAGATAGGATTATTGTCTTAAAGGTGACTACTGCTGCTCTGTCTTCTACATGCACTTGAGCTGCACTTGTACTCAACAGCAAACTTCCTGTATTTTCATTTTTTATACTGTTCATAACTACGAACTCAATTTTAGCAGTCCTGCCAAGTGATTATATGCCCTAAAAACATTTTTGCATCCAGTTTGATCTAAAATGTCTACTGAAAGAGTACAATAGGACCCCACCTTTACCCTAATTTTTTATTTACTCTGAAACACAGAAAGGTTGTGGTTAAAAGGAACTTCCTGAAATCATCTGGTCAAACCTGCCTGCTCAAGCAGAGTCACCTACAGCCAGTTGTCCAGGAACACATCCAAACATCTTTTGCATATCTTCAAGGAAGAACACCAACACCTCTCTGGGCACCCTCTCCCAGTGCTCAGTCACAGTAAAAAAAAAAAAGACATTTCCTCATGCTCTGGTGGAGCCTCTCGTGTTTTAGTTTGTGCCCTACGTCCTCTCACTGGGCACCACTGAGAAGACTTTGGCTCCCTCACCCTAGGGTATTTGTATGTATTAATGAGATCCCCTGAGTCTTCTCCATGCTGAACAGTCCCAAGCTCTCTTAGACCTTCCTCACATAAGAGATGCTCTAGTCCCTTAATCATCTGATAATCAACCTTAATCATCATTTAGTCATACTTCAATAAAAAAAGAATATCTCGTCCAGTGAAATACATTAGATTAAAATTTGGATCCTAGTTCTGCTTTGCTTTCAATGTATTTACTTGTATGTTAACATAGCAAATTAGTTTGATTAGATGCACATTTACATTAAGGTTTTTAAGGCTCCAATGTTTACGACAAATGTCAAGTCACAGTGTCACAACTGACAATAAAAAATATACTGTGAGAAGCAGTGTTGACATTAATGTCAACTTCGCCAAGGTTCTGTCTGTTTTCCAGTTTTCAATGACGTTTCCTTCATAAATCTGTTCTGATATCAATTAGAAGCTGAAGCTTGAGATCAAAAGGCTCAGCAAGTAATAGGTTTCGCCCATATTATGTGCGTTTTCCTCTTCTTTGGCTGTACTTGTTCACTATATATATATAATATATATATATATAAAACAATAATAATAAACATTAAACTTACCAACTAAAAAGGCCAATGATTAAAACAAAACCACAAGTTCAAAATGTAAATTTTTGCAGGTAAAGAAGAACATCTTGACAGTATTTTACTACAACACAATACTTACCAATGTCATCATCTGTCCTGTCTATTGGGTCTTTCTCCAAGCAGTCTCTAACAATATCCCTACTCATCAAAGGATCCGATGCCCTTTCAATGTCTTCTTCATCATCATCATCCTCAGAATCCACTGCTGTCTCTGGCAATCCACTGAGATCCATATCACCAGCCTCACTTTCTGTAGCCTAATTAATGTATAAACAATTAAAAAAACATTCAAATGCATTCTTTACTGCTGCAGTTTTCTGGTTAAATGTACAAAGATGAATTCTGTCATCTAGCAGATCACTCAAATTTATTAAATATTTTTATATTGCTTTTTTCTTTATATATCTTTTTAAAATAACTAACAATTGATCAATCCAAATTCACTGTGTTTAAATGGGACTTTTAACATTTGTTTCAATTAGTCACACATACAAAGGATTCGACAGACATTATTTAATGTGTGGGTCTTGGGGGAATTGAAGGCTATTACAGTTCAAGCAACAATGTCTTGGACTGTTAGGTGAATATTATTTTTTTCAATAAACAGTTAATTTGACAATTTCTGTGCTCACCCCAACTTTACATTTTCAGACACTTAGTAAAGCGATGTAATTTTAACAGACAGTTTGGGGAAATAAGAACAGCATCAAAATGCTAGAGGAATTTTGCTATCTCTCAGCCACCTAGGATTGTATTTTTCTTTTACAATTCCAGTTGGACATAGTTAAACATGGCTTTCATTTGCTGATAAAATGCCTAAGAATTTACAGATGCAGAAAAAACGCAAAGTCACTGCTGAACACCACAGACAGACTACCCAGAATATCCGTCAAACTTAACCTCCTTTAAATTGTATTAAAATGAATGAAAACATAGTCCAGATATAGCTTGAGGTCATTAGTATAGCACCTAAAGCTAAATATATTTTAATTATGCAGTTTGAAAACCAAAGACTTAATAAATCCCACAAACATTTGTCTGTCACAGCTGATACGGCTGCTTTTTCTCAGAACCTGATTCAATACCACGGCAGCTGTCAAGGCTCAGCTATGACAATTTTTAAGGAAATGAAAGCTTCTAATGAGCAAGTTTTAAGCCATGGCTTGAGAAATCCAGTTTCACAGGCCTTAAAGAGATGGCTGGTTTCTGAGAACCTGGAAGCACACAACACATTCACATCTACTTTAAAAATACATGGGACAAACACACCTACTAAAGCTTGTTTCATCAATCTATCTCAGGCTGGTAAAAAAGACAACCCACAAAACTAGGTCACTCTCCAAACACAGAGAAGGTAAGAGAAATTGCATTGGTAATTCTGTAGAATCATCTCCCCTATTCCTGCCTCCCTATCTGTGGCTGACATCTGTTACTTTAATGCCACTATACACAGCCACCTCATGAACAGCAGCATATGGCTGGAGATGGATCAGGGCAGCTAGTGAGAGTCTTAAATGCTTCCGTCCTACAGCACAACACAAGCTTTGTAACTGGGCCTTGTTAATATAAAAAGCATGATAACAGCATCTACACAATATTCAAATTATTCTCACTTTGTAGTTTTGGGTTGGGGTTTTGTTGTTGTTGCTCGTTTTGGGGGTTTTGTGGCTTTTTTGGTTTTGCTTTTGTCAAGAAAAAATGCTGCTCATTTTTTAACCAGGATAAGGAAAGATGTTACTGGCATAGAAACAAATCCCAAAAATGATAGCAGGGATAGCAGTATTTCTATTAGCAGTCTTACTGTGTTTAACATGCATGTTCCCTGTGATACATTTGAAACAGCTGCTGTAACTACTCTTTCAAAATAGCCTTCATCAAAAGTGACTGGTGGAAAAATTAGTGGCGATGAGTCAGTAGACACACAGCTTATGACACCAATCTGTCAGAATCTGAAGTCTCCAACAGTGACAATTCCAGCGACAGTGGGACTGATTCACAGTCAATCTTGCAAACCTTCCCATTACTAACAAGTGCCCCTCCTACCTGCCCAGATTAGGCTCTCTCAAAAGCACGTTAGCAAAATGAATGCAAGACTCAATTTAGTCACACAACGCTAACACACATGAGAAACTTCCACCTATTGTACAAAATCTGATTATTAAAAGACAAGTTACTTTACTGTCTTAAAGTAATAAAACAAAACTGGAAAACTCTTGAAGTTCTATTACCAAGAAGAGTTGATGCTATTTAAAACAAATTCTCACACTGAATTAAATGTAACTTTGTACTCAGAAAACACTTTACAAATACTACTAAAGGCTACATGATTTCCCAAAGATGATCACTTTTTACACTTGCTGGAAGTTTTTTTTGACAACTGAAGTTACTGGTGGATGGAAAGTAATTATTTCTAACTTCCTATCAAAAAATACAAACCATTGCAACAAAGAAGCTCAGCACTGAATGCAACAATCCACAAAGTAATAAGAAGGTTTGTCAATTCAGGACACCTTTAAAAACACCTTTTGAAGAAAAAAAATACATTTTTTCAAACTTTCTGAAATTGCTGTGATCATGCAAAAGATAGCAAAGAAAGACAAATGTAGCCTTTCTGCATGACAAAACAAAACAAAAACCAAACCAAAATAAAAAACCCAAACAAAAAAAAAATAACCAAAAAACCAAACCAGAAAACCAAGAAAACCTCATCCCACAGGGGCTCCTTGTGTTTATGCATCATAAATAGCTTTTTTAAGCTTAGTAGCATAACGTATGATGATATCAAGTACTCAAGGTCCTCTTGCTGACACATTAAACTTCATGACCCACCTACTCTGAGTGCTTTTGTACCCCCTCCTATGTGAGAAAAAACCAAACATGTCTGCACAGGAACCCTTAGTTATTAGACAGATGCAAGGCTATTGCTTAAGATTAAAGGGGAAACCTCCACAAGCTCCTTTGGGCATAGGGGCTCCCTTATGAGCCTCAGCCTCCGAAAACCCAAACACAAGATGAAAATCCAACAGGATTTGTACGACAGTCCATCATGAGGCTTAGATCTTCTCAGGGCATGTACTCAAGGATGAAATACACCTCAGAATTTCCATTCCTGGGTGCATGTTGTACTTTGCTTCTTGGGCAATAAGAGAAATCAGTTTCACTTAAATAAATCTAAAAAGATTGCATGCAAGGAAAATGCTGGTTGCAGCCTGAAGTACAAAACAACGTCTCTCCAAAGTCTGAATACCAACTGTGATAGCAAATTTCTCATGTCATCTTTCCAACTGTGGAAAAAATTTTTGAAGCTTCAAAGGAATCTCATAATAGCGACAGGCTAATATTTTATTTGTCACATCACCAACACGAGAGTTAAGAGACTAAGACAGACGTTTTCAAGCCTGAGCTGAAGGGGTATTTCATATTTGACACCGAAGGAGAATCTGACCAATTTTAAGCAGTGGCTATAAAGGCTAATATTGCACCAATAAAAAACTCGTTGCTTCAGCTGCTGATGATCTTGAAGTCCAAACACACGTCCAGATTTGAGTCATAACAGCTAATTAAACAAATACTGTGAAATAACTAGGAAAAGATGTAAAGTAAGAGAAGCCTTGTCTAAGTTCTTGGTAAGCCTTTGGTTCCTTGACTGACTAGGGGAAGAAGGGGAGGATTAAGAAAAAGAGAATAGCATTCATTCCCCCCAGGTCAAACTGGGCAGACTGGGGAAATGGTGGACCGTTCTGGTCACTTTAGACTGGCAGGAGAGGAAACTGGTTAATCCCAACTCTACTGGTCTTTCATTTTTTAGAGGCATCATGAAGATGAACATAATGAGAGGTGATGGACTACATGAGCAGCTAAAGAAGATTATTTCATTTACTGCCACATTTCTTCCTCCTCCAAGGACTTTTTGAGTTTCTTGAAAACACAGATTAGAAGAGGTCAAGGGTTATCTCTACTTTTACACAATCAAGAAACTCTCACTCCAGTGTAACAACTGCTTCATCACACACCCCACCCTTACTAAGGGAAAGAAAGCAGGAAGACTTGGAGAACTGCTTACAAGATGACTAGCTCTGTTTTAAGTGGCCTTCATGGTTTTCTTTCTATACTGGTTTGGGAAAAACTTCCAACTGATAGTAATATAAAGAGAAAAAACTAGAAAACCTGCAAAAGTAACCACACTAACTACTGATTTCTTAGTATTTTAAACAGACTATTTTAACCTTTTTTTTTTTTTTTTGGTGTGTGTCTGTGTGTGTTTGTATTTTAACTACTTTCTTTTGGAAACATTGCATCATTTTGAAGACTGAATTCCCCTTGTAACTATTGTCACCACCTAAACCAACAATCCAAAATCTCCAAACATGCAAGAGCAAAATACCAGGGACAAAAAGGAAAAAAAAAAAAAAAAAAAAAACCAAAACCAAGAGTAGAAGAAACTTCTTGCACAAACAAGAAATATGTTCCTTGCCTGGTGCAGTCCTTCAATTCCATGAAGCTAATAAAGAAAGAATACACGCTCAGCTCAAAAAAACCACCTCCACATTACTTTTCAACCATTGTCATTTAAGGGCTAAAAAATAAATTAAAAAATGAAATTAAGAATGTCATTAGCAAAACTACTCACTTTTTACTTTCTAATTTTTAAGCCAATGCTAATACAAAACACCAAGAACACTGGCTCTACCTGTCTCATGAAATGTCTTGCAAAAGTCACATTAGCTTGAAATATTGGATTCCACTTCTCCACAGAGAGAAATCATGTCTGGGGTTTTGTTTTAAATTAGCTTTCAGATGACTGAGTAAAAGTTTACAATATCAATAAATTAAGATGAAATTCAATCCATATAATTGTAATATGTATTTGTTTATTAAATAGTTATCATATGTACTACAGTCAACTATAATTATTACACATACAGAAATCACACATAAATCTAAGGTAGTAACATTATTTTTTCATAATACATTAACGTAAGCGCAAATCCCCATGAAATACCTTAAAACTCCTTCAGTCCAAGATTTTCACAGCACTTGCCATATTTGTTCTTTCATTATCTACCTCAAAATTTACAGCACAGCAGCCCACATCTGTCACAGAAGTCAGACCGAGCAGTTTTCCCCACTAAAGACGGAAAAGCGTAACAATCCAGACAACGCACACCAGGAACAGTGTCCTCCCCTACTGCCAAGTAATTGCCTCTTTCTCAGAACTGAGCAACATCTGCCAAGACCATAGGCATACAGAACACGGACTCTGGAAGTTACAGAGTAGATTAAGAGGACCTGAATTTACAGGTGCAATAAGGAACTTCGTTGAGCAAGGGTGGCAGGGGGCAGTTCACAGGACAATTCACCTGAGCTGTTCCAGCCATTCTGGCATTAACCTGCACTTCAGCAGCTGATACAGTCAGAAAGGCTTTATCTTCAGGTAAAACCTCTTTATTTTGCATACAGTGACTAAAGGGCAGGCTGCATGGACTCTCTGGTTTGAGAGACAAAAGACTAGGCTACCTCAGGAAGAGCTGCTGAAGGGCGGACCTTTCTTCTAGGAGCTACCATATCACAATCATGAGAAAACAAAGCTGACATCTTGAAAATTTCCAACCAATACACACATCCTGGGAAGGTCTCAGAAAGGATGTTCCTGGTTTCCTGTACCGACAGTGGTATCTGGGCAGGCACCAGAGGGCACGTAAGGGTGGCAGGAAGCCACCAGTCTGAGGACAGGATAAGGCAAAGAAAGGCTGGCAAAGAGCTGAGCCAACACAACAATGCTTCCCAAAACAGGGAGGGGGAATAATACACATTCATGAGCTTAAATCTCCTCACTCTCCAACCAGGATCATCATCTGGTAATATAGATGACAGATACAGGAAGCATTTAGGAGCATACAGGAACAGGTATACGCGTTCATATAAGAATCATTAACTAAGCCTAGGAATAAAGAGCAAGCATCCAGACATGAGAAGCAGCAGTGAATGATTTCCTTTGCCAAGTCAAAAAAAGACAGAAGCAAGGAATTTTTCTTGGCAAATAGAAGCCAACACACGTTCTACTGACATTCAGCATCCCCTTCCTCTCAAGTCACCCTACAAGGATCGGCATTTGAACTTATTTCCTAAAATAAAAATAGCAGTATTTAAGGACCTTACTAATTGGCACCTGAAATGTTTTTGAAATTTGGGTGGGGTAGACACAGAGTTTGATTTTATTTTGGTAAGTACTTCTTATCCTAAAAGAAGTTCTTTCATGTGCAACGTCTGACAAGCAAATTTAGATACCGCATTAATATTTAAAAGGAAGTATTCTCAGTTCAATGCTGAAAGCATCTGAAGATCCAGCTTCATGATTTATTAAAAAAAATCTTAAAAGGCCATGAACATATTTTCACTGGAAGCAGCTGCTCTTAAGGCTGCAGAACTAAAACTTATGGGATGCAAAACATGACATAGCATTACTTCAGATTTCAACAGTAAAGATCTAAATAACAGTATAATTTAAAAAGAATTATCAACTGCAAAGACAAGATGATGATCTTTCTAAATCATTGCTAATCATTTCTAAATCTAAATCTACTTAGCCAGAACGAACAGAAGTCCACCCCACTGAACAGAAAAATGTCATTATATACAGAAAATAAGAATCAAAGGAACAATGATCATGAGCTTTGCCTAAGACATACTAAATTTGAAGTAAAAAAAATATTGATGTTGATGACTTGGTTATGGTTTACTGTTTTTGAATAAATACTTGGGAGAGAATTAAAACGCAAACAATTGAGAGAGAATGACTGATCCACTCTCTTGGCTTAAAAAAATATTTCTGTTTATTTAATCCTTAACTTGGCCCTAGAGATTTCAATTTACAGCCATTTTATTTTGGTTTGGTTTTGGTGGGGTTTTTTTGGCAGTACTTCAACCTAGCTTAACACTGCTACGTTACATTCCTTTATGACTGAAATTGAGGCCAGAAATTAATGATTTACCACAATTTGAGAAATCAAGTCAAACAATACTTGGTACCATTAAGCTAAATTCAAGAATTTAAGAACCTTATCAGTTTCCACACCTGAATTTACCATTTCCTTAATAAACATTCCTTCAAGTTCCTTAATAAACATTCCTTCAAGTATATGTATTGAGACAAAAACGTGACATTGCATTCTACAGTACGTGGTCATATTTCTGGATGTTGATATGGACATAGGTTATTATTCATACTTTGACATTGTACATTTGACACAGTTCTTGATCCATCTGTGCCAAGTCACCTTTAAATGTGGTATTAATTGCAGATTAATTGAAGAAATTTGATAATACTTTTAAGAATGGATTACGCATTATGTTTGTAAATTAAGTTTAAAAGAATACTTAAGAAGTAAATTTTCTCTGTGTAAATACTTCAGTAAACCATTAACTCTCTCCAAACACCAACCATTATATTGATTCCAACACTGCAAATGAAACTAGTAGGAGTCATAGCCCAGGTTGGCAACTACATGGAGAAGTATTTTTTTGAGGTTTCTTTAGCTTTTTACGTTGTTTGGTTGGGGGTTTTTTAATTGCACAGAAATTCAGTGATCTTTTTCACAGTTATGAACATTTTGCTGAAAGTCTTTGCAAAAAAATTACTTCCAACTTATCTACAAAGTAACTGTATGACTGTAACTACATGCCACCTACAACTGTGCCTCTAGAGGTACTTGTTATTTTTCTGTTAAACTGGAAATCTTTGTAATGAAAGGAATTAAAATCTATATAAGACTAGAAGAACAAAACTGATTTTACATCTTCTTCACTCTCTTGCTATAAACCTAAATCCTGTCTCAAAGTAATCCTTTCTTCAGAAGAAATTCTGACAAACATACTTGACTGACATATGCTATGCCTGAAGTGTTCAGCTAACTTGATCGTTTTGCAAAAATAAACCTTTCCATTATTGTAATTACTGTCTAAATTGAACTGGGACCTTTTTATAGCCTATCTTCCTTCACGAAAAAAAAAAAAAAGCCTATAAGCTTATTCACCTGAATACATTCTACAACTGTGACGACAACTGAACTTATACATATTTGTAGATATGCTTTTCCCACTGTTTAAATGACCACATTTGCAATTTCAGAAGTATCTCAAAAAAACATAATTCCTCTTCTAGTTAACAGTACTTCATGTTGAAGTGGTCTCACTACTTAATGATTATTTTGATAGAAATATATTTTAATTGGATCTGATTTCTTCTTCTCAGAGTAACAAACTGGTACACTTTCCTATCAGGACAGATCCTCCTCCAACATAGCAAGAACTGTAAATATCAAGTGAAAAATGCGTAATTCCTCATTTTATTTCACTTAAACTTTTTTCCAATTTATATTTAAACTCTGGATCAGTTTCAGAGTCTCTCTAAACTCAAGCTGTTCCAAATGAGTAGCATAGAGCTTTACAAGAAGAAGCCACCTCAGAAGTATAACTTTAAAAAGCGACACCAGTTCAACCTCCCTGCCTTTCTGAGGATGGCCAGGAGAGACAGCACTGCTGAGGTTGGCATCAGGTTTCTATAGGGTGGAGAAATGGAAATATGCCCTTCAAGCCAGGCCAGCACAGGCTGCTCACTGCGTATTTGTTTCTTCCCACCACTGAAGAGGTTCTACATTATGAAGCCAACACATCAAAAGCCTGAAATTATTACAATTCAAACAAAAAAGTAGGTTTTTGAAGCCTACTGAGTACTTCTTCAGACAAAAATTGACAATAGGCAATAGCAAGGGCAGTCAGCTACTAAATGCAAAACTGCTGGCAATTGCACCTCCCATCAGCATCCCTTCCAGTCTTACCTGGTAGATATCAGAAAGGCTGCTGCTTCCTGAATCACTAGTGATGCTACATCCTGAGTGACTAGATGAAACGTGGGTCACCTGTGGGTGGAGACTGTCAGTAAGGTGCAGCTTTGTGAAATCTGCAGGAAGCTATAGGTGGAGCAGAAAAAGCATCATTACAATTTGAGGGAGATACACAGCAAAATTAATTCAAATCATATATGTCACACTTTACTCTCTGCCAGTACCAACTAGGTTGAGAAAATCATTGGGGCCTGAGAATGCAGCATAAAAATTTTGAATTTTGCAACTTTTTTAACTCATGCAGAGGTCAGCAAACCACCACCAAACTGTTGCAAATATAAGAGATTTAAGACAAAGATGTATCTGAGGACAAACACTAGTGAAGCAATATGCCAAAACTCTTCAGTAGCTTGCTATGGGTTTTGGATAGAATTAACATGCATATGAATATTGTGCTATTTCCAGAACCAATGGTTTCCTGCCGAATGGGAATTAACAAGGGAGTAAAGTCACATACTTTTAGAAATCAAGAAGCACTGCTCTGGATTTGGTAAACTCTTTTGTTTCTCAAGTTGACGAAGTACATTAGAGACAAGGAAAATCCAAGTCGCTGAGCTATCCATTATACTTTGAACTAAATAATATGACAGCAAATAGGAAATGTGGGAAGACTGATACAATTACAAAGAGCTATAATCCTGAAAATAGTTTGCTCACATGCAGTGCTGAAGAATGAATTGAGACAGTATATTTGATCATTTAACAATCATTCACCAAGATTTGGGATGCATATTTTCACTATTGCCCACAGCTCCCATTAAAATCTTTAAGAACTGTAAACATTTCCAGACTGCAGAAAGTGAACTTTGACAAAGTAAAATATTTGCTGTCTGAAGAAATATTTAAAATGCTATTTCAGGGGCAAATTACTCCTCTCCCCAAGAAGCCGGCATCCCACAGCTAGTTAATAAAAGTATGTTAATGTATCAGTTTTGGTGTGCAAATTCTTCAGTAATTTAAAAAAAAAAAAAAAAAACTTTGTTCATTAATTTGCTTCAACTCAGACAAGGCAGATACTCTCATCTCTAAGGAGCTGTGTTTGTATGAAAAATGTCGCATGCAGTGTGTCCATCCATGTCAATTACGAATGCTACCTTGGCGCTATTACCGTTCTCCTGGATGGAAATGGAAATAAGACCTCACTCAACATTGAGACAATAAGCTGATCAGTATAAAAGGTTAGGAAAAAAGTCATCTCCAAGTCACAAGAGAGCGTGCTTGAAAAAATGATTACCTCTATGCAGCTAAAGATACTGAATGATTTTACTGCTGTTTGCCTTGTTTAGTTCTGCTTATGGAACATGCCCTGAAAGATCCTTGGCTTTA
Source organism: Eulacestoma nigropectus (assembly GCA_013397775.1). NCBI lineage: Eukaryota > Metazoa > Chordata > Aves > Passeriformes > Eulacestoma > Eulacestoma nigropectus. The sequence continues at coordinate 741,776 of VZTE01005667.1, read as the reverse complement.
GGATTTGCAGTGAAAATCAGAGACAACTGCAAACCTTAGTCTTATTTAGACTAACTGGCATTTCCTATTCTAATGCATCTGAAAAGGACTTCTTCATTATCACAGAATGACTGCATCAGTGATAGCAAAACTGGCCACATTTTAAATAATTATTTCCTAGTATTTCACCTGAAAGAGGGACTAAAACCAGCAACCAGATACTAATAATCCTAAAAAGCTTCAGTAAGCCCAGAGCTAGATTTGATCTTCATCAACAAAGAAAAGGCAATTAACAAAAGCAGTACTCTAATACACACAGCCATGAATGCTGCCTCCAGAAAAATCTAGTTATGCTCACCACTGTTAATGAAGTATCAGAAGGAGAAAATACAGCATCAGGGAGTGCATTATAGTATCTGTTGTCTTTGCTACTCTGCTTTTCAATCTGTAAGTTTGAATTATCACATAATGGAAACATATATACTGATATTTAGGCCACTATACAATTTTTTTTTTTATCATTTTTGAGCCATTCTGCAAATAAGTACATATTCCATAGGTAGAGTGCAAGGGAAATGAACTGCCACAGCTTTAGCAATGTGTTGATGACTGCTTCTCAAAGTATAGTCTCTCACAATTGAAGCAGCCCACGTTTATTTCAAAGTAGAAATCCTACAATATTATTTTAAGATACAAGCACAAATTGTCTAAGATGCACACATTTAATGATAACTTACACAGATATATTTTGAGAGTTTTACCTTTTATAAAGCACTAACTATTGCAATCCCAAATAAATATTAACTCCACAGGGAACTGTATATGAACACAGTGTGGCACCCAGCCAAACACGTTCAGTTTTTTATAGTGCCCTGCAAATATCTCCATGGCATTAACAACAGCATTTATTTTTTATCAATGCATTAAAAATTTTAAAGAACCTTACATCAAAACAAATCCAGTTAGTGTGTTAAAAAGTGAAATCAAGCTATGTTTAATATAATGACTGCACTCAGTGTTTTAAACGAACAGCAAGGATCTATGTTTCACTACTGCACAGGCAAAAGGAAGACGCAGGGGATACCACAACAACTGATGGAATACGCTGCAAATAAAAGCAAGGCATCAGAATCTTTTTGGCTGTAGACAATCAGCTGAATGCCTGGTGATTACTGGTTTCAGAGTAACTCCTCAAGTCAAAGCCATGCTGCATGAGCTGGACTTGCCAAGTGGTGACAGAAGATCAGAAGCAGGCATTTTTCTTTAGGCAACCTAACTAGTCACTTTGATCCTAATCAAATAGGACTATTTACAAGCAGAAAGCACATGCTCACATCTTTGCAGAACATTACATCTCTGTGTTACATGCCCAAAAGCAGCATCCACTTCAACTGCCCTACCCCCCAAAGTTAAGGTGAGAGACTGCATGAAGAAAAAAATAAAATACAAAAATGAAATAAGCTGAAATATTTACACTGTAAACTCAATGAAAAATGTGTGTGAGAAATACATGCATTCCTATCTTAGTCACATACCGCTATTTTAAATATTTAATATTTGCATTGTACGCAATGGGGAAAAAAGTAAAAGCACTGATGACAATGAAAACCACATGTGCTTAAGTCTTATATGCAAGTGTGGTGGGTTGACCCTGGCTTGACACCAGATACCCACCAAAGCCACTCTGTTACTTTCCTCAGCTGGACAAGGGGGAGCAAACACAATGAAAGGCTCAAGGGTAAGGACAAGGAGAGATCACTCACCAGTTACTGTCATGGGCAAAACAGACCCAATTTGGGGACAAAGTAATTGAATTTATTATCAAGAGGATAATGAGAAATAAACCCAGATCATAATGCCTTCTTCCCATCCCTTCCCCTCTTCCTAGGCTCAGCGTCACTCACAAATTCTCTACCTCCTCCCTCGCAGTGGTGTGGAGGGGCAGGGAATGGGGGCTGTGGTCAGTTCATCACACATTGTCTCTACCGCTCCTCCCTCCTCGGGTGGAGCACTCCTCACACTCTTCCCCTTCCAAAGAAGGCAGTCCTCCATGAACACCTCCAAAGCGAGCCCTTCCCACGGGCTGCAGTGCTTCACAAATTGCTCTGGTGTGGGTCCCTTCTGGGGTCACAACCCTCCCAGTAAAACTGTTCCAGTGTGGGCTCCTCTCTCCACAGGGTCACAAATCCCACCAGGAGCCTGCTCCAGCATGGGACTTCCACAGGCATCCACCTGCTCAGGTGTGGGTCTCCTCTACAGGCTGCAGGTGGATCTCTACTTCCCTGTGATCAACATGGGCTGCAGGGGTACAGCTCCTACACCGTGGTCTTCACCACAGGCTGGGTGAATCTCTGGCTGGAGAACCCAGAGCACCTCCTGCCCCTCCTTCTACACTGACCTTGGTGTCTGCAGGGCTGTTTCCATCACATTCTCACTCCTCCCTTCTGTGGCTGCAATTGCACAGTTTTTCTTTTCCCCCCACAACTGCTTAACTGTGTTATCCCAGAGGTGCTACCACCACTGCTTGATGAGCTTGGCCTTGGCACCAGCTGGTGTTATCTCCAACACACATGGGGGAAACTTCTGGCAGCTTCTCACAGAAGTCAGCCCTGTAGCCCCACACTACCAAAATCCTGCCACACAAACTCAATACCAGCTACACCTTTCACTCCTGGAGCACAACATTTGGTAAATGTTTTTCAGTTGAGCAGAACAAGGACAAAATGCAACATTCAACAACCAGCAAAAAGCTGTGTACCCCAAACCAGGGTATTTACATCTAATTTCCTACTTGCAGTGGAACGTGATAAGAAGAAAACATCATGAAACCATGCTATTATAGCTCAGTGCAAAAATTTGCCAGGAACCATCTCTGGGCAGTTAACTTCATGACAATAGGTATGCTTGCTGTGCTACTGAGTACCACTTTATTATTAAATTTTTTAGCATTTCGTGCTTGTATTGAGCTATCATCCTATTCTATAGTTTAGTACTGAGTTTAGTATTTTGCATAACACTAAAAATAAAGGTTTTCTTGTTATGTTTTGAAGCATACACTGGCTAGATCTAGGACATGCTTCATCCACCAGACCACGAGCAGTATGAGAAAGCCTAAAGACCTGCCCTGTGCCTCAGAAACATCACCTATCACAGACTGACACCACCACAAACGACGTCAGAACTGAATTCTCACTTTTATCTTGTTTTCGATTTTCATTAAATGACGGCTATATTTAAGGACTCATGCAAAGTAATAAGGATCAAAAGCAACTTGTATATTTTACATAACAAGCACCACACTAAACTACAGCTTTGCTGAAGCCAGCACCTACAATATTTCTTAACTTCATTACTGAACACTTTGAGTCACACCATCAGAAGGAACTAGAACACAGAGTAAAAACATAGCAGGGTAATTTAGAAAAATTAATGCATGATTTGTTCTTAAGTAAATATAGTTTCAAAACACAGTATATGTACACTAGTTTAAATAATTAATAACCATTAAAAGGGTAAGAGAACTGTCCTGATAACCTAGTCTCGGCACCACCTTCAAAAGTGACAAACATTAAGGTGATATATGCATAGCTCTAATCATGTGTAACAGGGACAAAAGTTTCTAATACAAAACATGACCCAATAAAATAGCTGTTATCTAAGCCCTAGTCTTAATTTGACAGAGGTGAAAACAGTATTTTATATTTATAATGTAGCTCTTAATAAGCAAGTATACGTACGCACATACACACATTTATACAGATTGCACATGTGGATAGAAACCAGAGCTAAAACAGTACATCTAGGAACTCCCAATTTTTACTTCTTGAAAACCCTAAACCAAAGGAAAACTTGAACAATTATGTGAAACTATCCTAAGGGCAAAGACATATATCCATTTAGAACTGTACAATACCGTAAACCCTATCACATCTTCCTATCTAAAAAGCACCATTTTATTACTTCCACCCTCAAAGTGAGTCACCGTGTTATGCACGCAAAACTAACAATTACTTTGCTCTGAATATGTTCCTCTTATTTTAAGAACATCATTATTTTCTCCTACCCTACAGCATGCCTTTCATTATAACAAAAGGCATCTTCTATTCAAGGAATCACTGGACTTATCTACTAATGGAGTATTATAAAAAAATGTTAAATAAATTTTGAAGATGTTTACTGGACAATAAATGGAAATCTTTGGATGTAGCATAAAAAGTTATGAGAACAGCCAAAAAATAAGTGAAATTACACCAAAACATTTTCCTTCTTTAAATAGTATTCCTTTTTTTTTATTTTGAGAGTTTTTTTTCATTTGGAGTTTTATTTTTAAATGCAGTTATATGTGAAGACAAGTATAAATGCAACAACGTGAAAGACACAAGAACGTAATTTTAAATTACAAGACGAGTTCTGTTTGGAAAGCTTCAATATACCACTCATTTTAAGGCAAACATATCAGCAAGCCTTTTATAAACAAGGTCTTCTACTGAAGGCTGCTCAGCACTTTATGAAAGATTTATAAAGCCTGCAAAGTGACTTAAGTACATCTGCAAAAAAGATGGGATTAAAGAGAGCAAAAGCGTAACATTCTGTTATGCAATTCCCAATGAATGATTTTATATGTAATTAAGCACCACTGAGACAGGCTAAGCAAGTAGACATAAAACAACACAAACTATCACCTTTATAGCCTCTATTTCCACTTTCTGAAATTAAAAACACACAAGCAAACACTGATTCTTCAACCTCTAAACACATGTATCTGAGCACTTATTCTGTAGTAGCTTTTTACTAATAAAATAATAAAAGCTACCATATAATAAAAGCCACCATAATAAATAAATTTTCTTTAAAAGTTGGTTATTCCTTTTATAGATGAAACACTTAGTCCCACAAATCTAAGTAAACTACAACAAACTTATTTTGGGATTCTGCTTTTTTTGTGAAGGGAGAACAAGGGCAGAAAAATAAAATCAATACTGTGCCTTAGTCTTTCTCATTATTTTTTTCCTCACCAAGATAGAAATTCTAAAATTTTTATTGCACTACAAAAGTATAGATCACCAAGGCAGTATTGTTCAGTACCCTATAAAATTATTAACACTTTATTTCAATATTTTATATAAACATTTATTTTTATATTAAAATGTTTGTACATCTGTTGTATTTTGTATTTTAAAGTTATGCCCACATTTATAATATTTAATAAGATAAGGAAGAAATATTTGTAATAATACTGGGCATTCATCAACATGCTATTTCAACTAATTCTTTCACTAACCAAGAGAGACATCAAGGAAAATATTTTTATGGTTGAGTGATTTTAAATACAGCAGTCAATGTAAGTAATTACAGAATAATAAAGTAATTTCTATCGATTCTGTCTACAGACCTGATGCAGGCTGACATGTCCACGCAGAGTTAAATTTAAACTAAAAGTGTAAACTACATACAATTAAAATTACGATGCAATTCCCAGAGAAGCAGGATTTCTTTGCACCTAGGGGTGGAAAAGATTGAGAATCTTCTATGTATCTTCTATGAAAACTTCTGCAAGACTTAAATAAAAACCTCCTGACTTGAATTACGTCTTCTGTACAATCGTTCACTTTACACGACAATACCCATGTATTTTGAATCTCTAAAAGTTTCCTCGAATAGACATCTTTCTATGAAACTGTGAAACTTCATAGAGACCCACTCTTAACAATGTTCTTCATTCCAGCACAAGACACAACCTGTGTTCTGAAAATACTCCATTTGGATAGTAATGCTGTTAAGCAGTTGTTCGTATACAAAGCCCACAGCAGAACACCTCTAAACAAAAAACCAAACCAAACCAAAAACAAAAAAAAAGAAGGAAAGAAAAGTATTTTAAGGATCTTTCATGGCAAGCTCTTAATATTTTCCTCCACTGCTATTTTGCTATAGCTAACCTCCCAAAAAAACTATTCAGAGATTCAAGCTAATGCAATGTGAGCTGCTGGTCTTGGGGAGAGAGCGAGAGAGTGAATGCACAGGAACTTCATTTTGCTTCCCTTACAAAACACACACTGACTGCCACTTACTGCACATCTCATAGCTCTCAGCAGTTAATCCAGCACTTCATGCATTCAATCCTTTGCTTGAAGGACTATTGACTTCTGCAGAGGCACAGGGGTGGTAAAATTTAAATGGGTGTCTGGGGAATGAAGAAAAACTCTCAGAAGCAACTCTTTTTAAAGGAAATGTAAGAAATGCAGCACAGAAACACACCCATTCTTATATAATCTGACGTACAACAGAGAAGGTAGTTCAAATGTCTTAGCATTTGTTCTTCCTTTTGGAAGTATTTGAATCAGAGATTCAATGCAGCATTTCATAATCAGAAGTGTCTTCTTCAGAAAATCTGGCATAAACACTATTCCTTCAGGAAACACAAATGTCAATTTATTGGCAACAGCTCAAATTAAGTGGGGGGAAAATAAAAGGAAAACTGTTTTATACAGGTGTTTACAGTGCCAGCGAAGCACAAACACAAAAGAAAAAACAGCAGGATGGATTTGATCTGAATCATGCTAAACTGAACAAAATCATGTAAAAGAATTTTCTGAAGTTTTTCTCAGATTTCTGAAAATCTGAACTCAAACATTTATAACATATTTACAATGAACAGAACAAATATGTAAGATCAAAATATTTTTATTTAGCATTTATGCAGAAGCCTGTCTCAGAAAATATCTGGTAAAAATGTAGTTTCTTCACTGGGCAACAAAGGATAATTCACTACTTTTAAAACACGGACTCCGAAGTTCTTAAAGTTAGAGCAGTTCTGCAGCAGGGATCAAGCTAAAAAGACTGTTCTACAACTGTTTTGACTGTGGATATACGTTTAAGTACTGACAACTCTTTGACATCCTTAACCACATGCAGAAACATGGTCTGATAATTTTTTTTTTCCAAACAGTGCAGTGGAAGTGAAACCTTCCTGAAGGGAGTTAAGTCGGATTTTCAAATTTGCCTCCTTTTTTCTTTTTTTTTTTTTCATTGAGTATCTGGTATATTATTTTGTTTGCTTTATCTCATAGAGTGATCAGATTTAGGTTGAATCCTATTCTTAGTCACTTTGAACTACTCTGAGTAGCAGATTCTCTATTCCAGTGTATTATGTCTGCATACACCCCTATATCATAGGAGTCCCTATAGGGACACAGCCTATCACTCCTGGTAGCACCCTGCTGTCCCACCAAGCACTTGCATTTAAGAGCCCTGACAGAGCCTGCACGGCCCACACCCTCCCACAAACTAAAGGCTTCCCAAAAACACTGAATAAAATTGGGAAGGGAATTCATCTTGTGGAAATCTACATAATGAAAACTGACAAGTAGGGACAGGCACTCACTGATGACTGACTTTTAGGCTGAAGGAAAGACTGTTCTGAGGCATTTCAATTGACTTCTGAAATATCTCTAGGGAAAGAGAGTGGAAAACTGAGCTCAACCACTGAACTTCTGTAAAGGCTCCCTATTATTTAATATACGTGGAGGAGAAATAAAATAATAAAGCCCGGCTTTGCAGAGATCTCTCTCTTGGGAATTACTGATTTTCATAATAAGAAAATGCATGTTCCAGTTGATGTTTTTCCCACACTAAGTATTTCTAAATACTTCCTTTTGTGGCTGTTTGGGTGCTTAATACACTGAGAACTACTGCTGGGTTGGAAACTAAATGGCCCACTTTAAGGCTTTTGGAGGCTTGTAAGGTTAAATTTTGAACTCTATGGCCTATTACAAGTAACTGTGGGAGAGGAAGGAACAGAGAACCTGGTCACAAACTTTGTTTCCACAGGAAACCAGACAAAAGATTTATGCCTAGGGACATAAAAGCAAAAAAAAGTTCAAGAACACTTTATGTGGGCACATATGTTTACAGGAAATGTTAATTCAAACATTTTCAAGGAAGATGTTTTAAATCCCGCAGAATATTTTAAATAAATAATAGAATGCTCATGTGTATCTCATATACAGACTCAATCTGGATTACTTACACAGCGGTCTCACAAGTGGACATGAGGGATGCTAAAAAGAAATTACACCAGCAGGGGTAAAAATGATGACACCTGCACCCAGATTTTATTTTCACCTTTAAAGCACCGCTCAGAACTGAAAACCACAACAGAAAAGTAAAGAGTTTACCCCAGAGGTGAAAACATATATCCCTGGGCACATCTTAAATGTTAAAGCGAAGACCCTGTGAAATGCCTACAGTTCCAAGTGTTGAAGCCTCCCCATCAGGAGGGCTGTTCTTATACCACACCATGTGTTGGTGGTGGGGTGTTTTATACTTGATCACAGAGTACTTCATGATTACAGCATTCTAGCCAATCTGACAAAGCTTAGTGAAGTTTTTCAAACATTCATGAAGTGATAGCTCAGTTTTGAACTGCAGCCATTTAATCTGAACTACTGCACTTCAATACTGAACTACAGCATTGAATTTTACTGCACTGAGCTAACTTAAAGAAATCAAAAGTTAATTGATTCTAGAATAAAGAAAAATAAATTAAGGGCTACTCTAGTAATTGGGTTTTTTTAAAGACGAGAGATGAAAGATGGCTATAGAAAATATCTTAGAACTCCTTTCTTTCCAAGTGGAGGAAATAAACTGTTGGTATCACTGTGAAAAAAGACACTGTTGATACAAGAGATGAGCAGTAGGAAAAGATGTGAAATCATGCACTTTAAAACAAAACCCAACAACCTGGGAAAGTCCCTGTCAGAAATGACTGTGAAAAAGTTTCCGTGTATCAGCTGATCAGAAGGTGACTGAATTGTTCAGGTGATGCAGCAGAAGGAGAACCCAATATGATCACAGCATGCATCCTCCAGAAATACAATTCTGGGCTCTTCTCCACGACCCCAGCAGAGACCTTATTTGGAAATGCTGCACACGTTCCCAGCTGTGTGTTTTAAATAAAGATGGCTTAAAGCCATGCACATACATAAGAGTCAGAGAAAAACCATGAGGATTATCAGATGAAGAAAAACTAATACTTGACAAAGTGCAGGAAGAGCACAGCTTTTTCAGCCCACACTGAGAGAGGGTATGATCACTATCCAGAAATAGAAAGGAGGAAAAGGAAATATTTCCAGTAAAAGGCAATGCAGGTGTAAAGCCTAATGAGCAGGAAGCTGAAAGAAGGCTGCTATCTAATGAACCACAGAGATTCTCCAAATCAGACTCCACAGGAGCTGTGGTAGAGAAGGCTTTCAAACTGAAGCGAGGCAAAGTTATGAGCGTGCTGCACAAGTGTGTAATGGCAGCGACCCAGAAAATCCTTTCCAGATCCATGTCACTCATCCAAGCAGAAAAATCTGAAGTGAGCCTGTTGTTTCATATACTTATTGTTCAGAAACAGACTAACCAACAGAGGAAAAAAGACAAAACCCAATATGACTAACATAAAAACATCTCAGATTTTTTTATTGGTAGCTCCTAAGTATTCTGTATACTTCCAAGGAAAATTTTTTAAAGATACAAATATATAGAGAGCTCCTGTGCACAGATGCAAAAATTGAGCCTTGCCTCTATAAAATACCGTATTAAATGAAAGAAATTTGATGAAAATTTAAAGAGAGACATGACTATTCACAACCAATTAAATGGAAATTTTGTTTGAAGTCTGAAGGCTGCAGTCATGTCAATGCCACCCGTGGAGTTTTAACTAAAGGATTATCTTTGCTTTAGAGTATCAAGGAATAGCTCAGGAGAAAAGTGGTTGGAAGTTTCCTCTATTTTCCTTGTCTGACAATGAAAGATGCACATTTCTGCTTCACCTCTAACAAAAAAAAGAACACGAAGAATTGCAATATTACAAGACAACACACAAGTGGACACTGAAGCCCTTGCTAAAGCTTGTTTTTCCAAATATTCTGATTGTAGCATTTTTTAATATAAAGCAAAAATGTATATTGCCATAATCACTAATTTTAGCTCGCTAATTGCACAATATCGAGCATTTAAAAACAATGTTACAAAATTTTTTTAAAAGTTGGGTAACTAAAAGGCAATTAATTTTGACTAAAAATGGGGGTGATGTTATTTTCAAAGGTGAATTTTAAAAGAAAGATTGCTTAAAAACATCATGAAAGTCTGTAGATAATACTTCTGAGACCAATGCACAGGGTAAAAACGTTATATATTTGCATTACAGATAGTATAGGTAGTCTTGCTGTTTTTCTGGATAATGTAAAAATAGTACAGTAACAAAGTAAAATATTTTTTAACAGCAAACATTTCCCTTTATACATGACTAATGTTGCAAAATCTTCAAATAGTATGATTTTACCATAACTATGATTTTTTTAATCCTGTACCAACATAACTATTAATCAAATATCTTTATTTCTTATTTTGTCAGTTTTGCAAGTGCAAATGTACTCATGCCATGGCAATACAACAGCAGTGAATGTTGCTGTAACACCCCAAGCTTTGCTTGCTACATCATTTTACACTTTTCCTCATATGGTAGTCAAAGAAAATTAATGAAAATATTTTACACTGACACAAGCTTTTAAAACTGTAAGTGCCATCATGCATTCCTAATATCTCCATAGTTTCTATTCTGTCACACAGAGCAAGAGTCCAACTTCTACGAACTACTACAACTATTTACTACTTCGGGCAAAAGACTTACTAGTGTGTGCTCACTGTGATCATAGGAAGGGGAAAAAGCAAAGGATCATTTTTCTTCTTTCCGTCAAGGAGTCCTTAGGAAGTGCTAAGATGCTCTCTGAATTCTGGAGCACAGTGCAGCAACAACTGTGCAAAGCCATTTGAAATTATTTACACATACCAGCACAGAAGCATCTTTTATATTAATAGTATCTCCACCAAATTTTGAAACAACCTGCAGAGCTTTTCTTTGTAGTTCAAGTGACATTTACTCAAAACTGTAATATCTAACACTAAACTTCATTAGCCTCCCATACTGGGTTTTTTTGTTTGGTTTTGTTGTTTTTTTTTTTTAAATCATGTAACTTTTACAAATGTCCACAACTACATTATAAGATAAGCAAAACAACAAGGTCCCATATGGAGCCTGTTATAATCAAGGCTGCTTTAGAGTAAGCAGACATTTTCAATAGAAGCACCATGTTATTCTGCTTAAAATGCTGACATTCATACGTGACTTTCAGAAATGTATCTATTTGTGTCTGTGCAGGTGTGCACACAGAGCTGAAATCATCCCGTATGGTCCTGCCTTGCGTCAACAGCATCCTAAAAACACAACCCATGTAACAACTTCCATATTCTACTGACACCATGGAATATTTCAGTGGTATTTATTTAGGAAGAGATTTTTACATCACAGTTTGCCAAGCTGCAGAAAAATAAGCAGTACAGAAATCAAGTTGAAATACCAGGACCAGTAACTGCAGCCCATTCTACAAACACAATCAGTGACATTCATCTTTTTTCTCCCATCTACCAGAGGATAAGCTTTAGAGACTCAGGGTGTGTGCATTTACATCAACTACTGCATTAGGTCACCTTGCAATGATCACAGAATTTGAGAGGCAAACCAACTGCTGATTTACTATAGCACTACAACGGTAGTGTTTGTTTCCTGTAACACATGGTGCAAGAGATTTATAAAGTTACTTTCATAAAACTGGTAGACATTTTAGTCATTACTACATTAAACATGTTATCTCGGCATGCTTAACAGAATAAAACCCTAGTTGGAACACTGAATCTCCACTTTAAAAAAACCCAAAAATAATCATGCTACTCCAACTCAGGAATTCCTAAGTTTAGTTTTCCCTGGGTACCATCATCACAGAAGGAATACTAATGTACAATACTAATGGAAGTTGCAGGTGTAGGAGTGACTTTTCGCTGTCTAAACAACTTCTTCCTTCAACAGGAAACAAGTAGATAACTAGATTTTCTATATCCTACTGCTGACATGCAGGCCACTGTTTGGGAAACTACACTTTAGTAACCATTCATTTAGGAGAAGCAGCTGTATTCAGAGACCTTGGAAAATATCTGCTAAATGGAAATTTCCAAAGTCCTTTGCCCTGAAATGCAAGAAGTCTCTAATCTTCTCACAAGACACACAAACATCCCCTCCAAAACAACAATATTATCAACTATTAAGAACCTACTGATTTGAAAATGAGCAAGACTGAATAGGACAGAAATTCCCAGAGTCAGACCACACAAAATATTTGCAGAAGTCATACACCAACAAGTAAGGAGAGGTACGCCTAGCATACAGACTTCCAGAGTTACTGAAAGGAACTAAAACTGTTCTCATTTTAGTTTGGTTTTCAGTCTGCTCCTACAGCTGTGAACAGCTTCAGTTTTAAAATAAAATATGAGTCTTCTCTGCTGCTTTAAAAAAAAAAAAAACAGTAACAACCATTTCCAGACACAGAGTTAATTATTTAAGTAGCACGTTTTACTAAGTCTCCAAAATGCAAAAATTAATGCATTTTCCTTTTCTTCCTGGTTCCTTAAGAGTGAGGACAACAGAAAAAAAGACCCTTCTACTTTTTTTTTTTTTTT